>JAAGKR010003628.1:0-71841 GCA_011419295.1 Clarias macrocephalus
TTTTTTTTTTTAGTTTCATGTGGTAGTGACTGACACCTATCCCCGTCTGGGGTTGTCTACCAGTAGTTTTTATTATTTATATTGTATGCGGAGTTAATTGTTCATTTCTTTTTGGTTTATTGCAGGAGCTGGGGTCCCACGGGTGAATGGATCTTCCCCCTTGCGGTGGTGGTTCTTCTTTATTGTGGGGTATGCACCATTTCGAGTGTGTGGTAGTGTGATCTGACTGCACCTTGTGTGTGGATGAGTGTTTTTCTAAAACCAGACTCCATTTGTCTCCTGCCATTGGATGCCTCAGCCCTGCTGGTATTTATATTTATTAGTTTTTTTATATTGAAAGTTGATTTTTGTTAGTATCCATATTTCTTTTTTTTGTAAGTATATTGTTTTTATTCAAAGTGTGGGTCTTCTGTGGTGCTTTTGACTCCGTACGGTCTATTTTAAAAGTCTTTATCATAGCTGTAATAAAACATTTGTATTTTTATATTTCACCCACGTCTCTTGCCTTCTTACTTGAGAGAATCGAACCTGTGTGCTTAAATTGCTTCTTTTTTTGGGATTGAGTATTGTTCCCTAGAGTTAATTTCTAGGGTGGCGTAATCGGATTATTTCACTGGTATACTGTTTAACAATTGTACTGCTCCCGCCGCACATGTAAAAAGATAACTGCAGTTTAAAGCCCTGACACTCAGTAGGACCTCTGGCAAACTTGTCAGGGTGTAAGTTAAAGATCAACAGAAATAATTAGTACTCTGGTGATTTTAGGTCTTATGTGTTGGGAAATGTAGTATTTGTCTGCCATGTTTGTATGCTGTGTGTCTCTTTCAAGTAAAATATTTGTTGCAGGAGTAGACATCACGGTGGCTTAGGGGTTAGCACTGTCGCCTTCACCTCCAGGGTCCAGGTTCAATTCCCGGGCAAGTTTGATTAATACCTCTGTGTGCACGGAGTTTGGGGAGTATGTTCTCCCCGTGCTTGGTGGATTTCCTCTGGGTACTCTGGTTTCCTACCACAGTCCAAAGACCTGCAGATTTGGCTAACTGATGTTCCAAAAATTGCCCTTAGTGTGTGTCCTGTGTAGATTGGCGCACTGTCCAGGGTTTATCTAGTCTCGTGCCCTAAGTTTCATGGGATAGGCTCCAGGCCCCCATCAACACTCTATACAGGATAAATCGGTTTAGACGATGAGCGAGTGTTGCATGAATAATATACCCTGATAGTGCATTTTGTTTTTATAAGCAAACATTGAATAATAATAATAATAATAATAATAATAATAATAGCACAGATAATGTAGCAGTGTTCGTTACCTGATGTTATCTAATAAAAATGTAATATCTGAAATTTTACAGCTTTCTAAAATATGCTTCCTAATTATGTAACAGCTTAACAGATATTAGTAGGTTATTAGTGAACAATGTTAGTAGGTTATGTTAAAACCTAAAGCTTTTATTACGTTTTCACAACCTAGCCTGGTAGCTGAGCATGATCGCTGTCTACGCTTTTCATCAGAGATGAGGGTTTATTTTGCTCGGCATAAGAGAATAAAATAATTCAAAACACGTACTACTTGTATTTATTATTCACCATTATTATGTAATGCCACGCAAAGTACAGTCTACTATATTGAGGGTATTGCCTAATAACACTATTTTCTTCTTGTAAGAAATATCTTGTTAGAGTTCAGAAGAGACTATCAAAAGTGGTTTCTGTACGGTATTGAGTTAATGTCTGTACAACAGTCCCCTCTAGTGAAATTTGTAGAACAATGAAGTTTAAGGGTGTTCGGTGCACATGTGCAGGTGTGTGCTGTGTACCTTGTAGAGACTTATAATAGAGTTGACTGAGTTAGTTACTTGGAAGATATTACAGTGAGAGCCAACAGGTGTACAGTATAGTAACTCGAACGCCCTTTACACCTTTTGTCCTTTACTGTGTAAAGGACAAAAGCAGCCCACAAAACACAACATGCAAAACATCAAAGTGAATGGGATACAACAGCAGAAGACCACAGTGGAACGGAGGACTGAAGCAACAGTTGGCACAGGATCATCCAAACTGGATGGAGTACTGTAGATGATGGGAGGAATAAAACCATCACCTGGGGTCTCATTTATCTGATTTTGTATATGACAAAAAGTAACTGAAAATAAAATGAAAATTAAAACATCTAGAATCTCAAAATGTTAGAATATTTCATTAATATTCATACAGTATAAATACAGTAGAACCACAGATTGCGTGTGTTCCTCAAGATGAGCAAATAAATAAAAAAGTTTTGACTTGAAAAACGAGCAAGTCTATATTTACTAATACTGAGTATCATGTAGCACGTGTGAGCTTCTTGTTTTGACGACGAGTGTCACGTGATCACAACTGAGCCAATGGTTTTTCTCTCTTGCGCTGTGGAATTGTGGGTAATCGTCTCCCCTGGTAATCGTCTCTTAATGTGCATCTCTCACTGATATAATCAACATCCGTGCGTGTGTATTGTTTACTATAACACCGTGCCCACGTGTGTGCACATAAAACATCATTTATTTTGCATGTGTGTACAGCGTGTGTGTGGAGTGTTTATTATAAAACACGTGTGTGCGCATGTGTAAAGCAAAAGCAAGTGTCATTAGAGTGGTTAACGATCCATTTTCTCTCTCTCTCTCAGCCTGCACTTTGTGTTTGTGTGCGCGTGTTATTGGACAGCGTACCCCTTCCCCCTCCTCTCACCTACACACACGTGTGCTCAAACTCTCTCACGGAAACACTAGTCTGCACTCACTTGTGTGTCATTAGAAATATTTCTTGTTAATTCTTTCCGATAAAACTGTGTTTCTGTTGGGTTTCAGTGTGTGTGTGTGCATGTGTGTGGAAACTCAAATAAGAGAGGAGGAAGGGTTACTGTGTAAGAAAAGAAGAAGGAGAGGGAGGGGCTCATTCCTCCTCTCCTCTTACATTAGCTTCTTGCGCAGGCACGCACACACAGCGCCTGCGCACACAATCACACATACAAATGGAAACACTTTTCTGTCTGGATTTATTTTTACTTTTTAGGTAAAATGCCGGTTAATTTGTTTTATTTTTACTTTATATTTTGTATAAATATTTTTTGGGGGCTGTGGAACAAATAATTTGAGTTTCATTTCTTTGGGAAATTACACTTTGATTTACGACTGTTTTGATATACGAGCCCACTTCTGGAACTAATTATGCTCGCAATACAAGGTTCCACGGGTATCTCTGTCAGGTTTAGTACAACTAAGCACAGTCATTGGGAAGACTGCTGACTCAACATGTGTCCAGAAGATAAGTATCAACATCCTCTACAAAAAGGGAAAACCACAGGATGTCATCAATAAAAGGGCGAGCTGTTTACAAAGTGCGATGGATGGATGGATGGATGGATGGATGGATGGATGGATGGATGGATGGATGGATGGATACTTTGAAGCATATGTATGGGAAGTTGTCTGGAAGGGAAAAGTGCGGTACTTTTCCCTTCCAACAGGGATGGCAAAAGCCCTCAGAAGACTGTCAAGCAAAGCTGATTCATGTACTTAGGAGAGCTTCACAAGGTGTGGAGTGATTCTGGAAACAATGCGTCAAGAGCCACCACACACTGGTGTCTTCATGAAATGGGCCACAACTGTTACATTCCGAGAATCAAGCCAGTCCTGGTTAGGTTAATTGGCATTCCCAGTCCAGGGTGTACCCCACCTTGTGCCCTATGATTCCTGGGATAGGCTCCAGGCCCCGTGACCCTGGATACAGAATTAAGTGTTATAGATGATGAGTGAGTGAGTTTTTACATGATGCGTGCACAAAGACAAAAATTCCAAGAAACATCTTGATGTGTTTTATCACTTATCTTACGGCCCTCTAAATAAATTTTTCACAAATATCTTCAATGTACAGACGTGCCAACGTTTTACTTTACACAGGTGCATATCAATGAATGAATTAGAAAATCATTAAAAAGTTTATTTAATCCAAAGTGAAACTTGTATATAAATTCATTACATGCAGATTAATACATTTCAAGTGTTTATTTCTTAGAAATTTGATTATTATGGCTTACAACTAATGAAAACCCAAAATTTTGTATCTCAGAAAATGTCAATATTACAAAAAAAAAATAATAATGTTGGACTACTGAAAAGTATGAACATGTACAGCACTCAATACTTGGTTGGGCAGTGGACCAACACCAACAGATGAAATGCTGAATTACAAGCTAGAAAATGAGAGATCTAATGTTGGTAGTAGTGAGGATGTTGACTTTAAAATGACCATAACCTAAGGTTTACTATATATATATATATATATATATATATATATATATATATATATATATATATATAGTGTGTGTGTGTGTGTGTGTGTGTGTGTGTGTGTGTGTGTGTGTGTGTGTGCTGAATGACACAGGCAAAAATTTGCGGGATCCAGCATTCATCACTATTATCTTATAAAATAATTCTGTCAGTCCTGCATGTCTTGCCTGTATTACATCATATTGACAGAATTTGCAGGATTGTTGTGCTACTTTTAAGGTACATTCACGCTTGCACATCTTGTATGTTACCCATATTGTCATATTCTTTCTCCTGAAGGTGTACGTCATTTATTTCACATAAACTCTATTTTGAAAATTGCCTTGGCAGAGATATAGTACTGTTACACAATGCTTTTATTTCTTGTTTCCCAGATGTTATTCAAAATGCACATTTTGTGTGTTTTTTTTTTCATTCTGATTATGGATTCTTGTGCAAAAAAACATAAAAAATAAAGTTTGTTTATTGTAATGTTTACCATATCTGCTAAATATGGAACTGTTTCATCCTCTCTGTTGTTTACAGGACATGGTTTAGTGGTAACATAACAACAATGGTAACAGCCAATGCCAATCAAGCACATCAACTCTTTAGTTGTAGTTCAAGTCTTTAGTTTGTATTTTTGATGTTTGTAGTTCACCTGTTTTGTCTGATATTACTTTTTGCATCCTATTTTGGATTTTTAATAAAATGCCTTTTTAGGCACAATTGCATCTACCTCAACTTTCTGACTTTTGAAAATTTTGATAAAATAGTTGGAAATTATGAATATATTTTGTGTAGTGCGTCTACAAATCCATATACTATAATAAATGACAAATGTGGTAAATGAGGGTATGTGTCCATATGTACATTAACTTTTTTAAATCTGTAATTTTACTTTTACTTAAGTATGTTTTGTTTGAAGTATTGTAATTCGCTACATTTTAAATCATATGCGCTACTGAGTAAAATAAATGAATGAAAATGCAAAAAATATTATGCTTTGTATAAATGCTTCGTTGCGCTCGCATGTGTGTATCGTGCCCTGGTCGCGCGCCGCTCCGGACTCCACTCCAGGTTTTCTGACTGTCCCCACATCGGCATCCACCTGAGCTTCCACACGGTCGCTTCCGCCCTGAGAGTGACGTCATCAACCAGCGCGACCATATATAAACCGGAGAGAGACGCGGGAAAGAGGAAAGAGATTGTGATTTTGGCGTTTTGGTATTTGGTATTTGGTTGTGACTTTTTGCTTCCCGTTGACTTTGATGATTGCTTTGGTTGGTCTTTGTATATATTTGTAGATAATTTCACTGTATGTTTGTGCACTCACCAATAGTAGGGGCGTGGCTGTCATTTATTTTGGGAATTTATTCACTGTTTTTGGTTTAGGGAGTCAGGGAAGGGACCTGTATTTTTGTTTGTGGGTTTTATTTTATTTTATTTTATTTTATTTTTTTTGCAGGTAATCTAGCTACTAAATATAAGTACCATTTAGTTTATTAGTTTGGCCTGCGTTCACCCTGAATCTGATCCTCCTCCAGTTGTGTGTGTGTATTTTTTTGTAAAGCAATACAAACCTCATTATTTCATCAGTTAATGACTGGATCTAGTTCCTTCTGCCATATACCACCATTTCCGTACAGTTTAAAATAGAACCCTGAACCATTCTTTTGCTGTATGGCCCAACCCTAGACTGTGACGTAACGCCATATTTAAGTGACCACTTTGATTTTCGAGCACAAGAAAGACAACAGCTTTATTATGCAAAGGTGTTCCTTCAGTTAAAAAAAAATAGTTTGAGATTTATATCTGCT
The DNA here is from genome assembly GCA_011419295.1 of Clarias macrocephalus. Taxonomy (NCBI): domain Eukaryota; kingdom Metazoa; phylum Chordata; class Actinopteri; order Siluriformes; family Clariidae; genus Clarias; species Clarias macrocephalus. The sequence continues at coordinate 6,125 of JAAGKR010003628.1, forward strand.
CATCTTTTTTGAACTACGCTAGAATGCCTCATGCCACCCCCGCTGTTAAAAAAAAAAAAAAAAAAAAAAAGTTATTCAGTAACGTTTACTCTGAGTAAATTTTTTATGAGCTACTTTTTACTTGTAGATTTTTATAATGGTAACTTTACTTGTACTTCAGTAAAATTTCACTGCAGTAACAGTACTTTTACTTGAGTACAGAATTTTTGTACTCTTTCCACGTCTGCATAAAATATGTATGCTTTGAGTTTACTTTATGTTTAAAGAATAAAAGTAGAGAATTCTTTATTCTTAAAAAATAAGAAGGTTCATTCGTTGACATGATTTATGACCATCAATCATCCCAGGGTTGTTGGTCTGGGGCATTGCAGACTGAATTGAAGTCCTTGGTCAGATCGATGTAGGTGAAGAACAGGTCAGAGTTCTTCCCTTGACACTTCGCTTATCAAGCAACAAACACCATGTTGATCACATTCTTGATGGAACCCACAGTGACTTTCTGGCAAAAGCTTTTGACACAGGCATGGCCATTCCCTTTGCACTTGCACAGATGTACAACTGAAGCATCTTTTGAAATCTTGCAGAACCTGCTCAGTTTGCCAGATAAGCTAAAAAAAGCTCAACCAGTTTTCTGGCTAGAGTCCCACCACCTTTCTTGTAGACTTTAGCAGGAGTCAGTGCCAAGCACCTCTTATACCGTAGATCTGTGTTTGAGCCAGGGTTTCATTGTTAGCTGTGTTAGACGATCAGTAGCTTCATGGTTGATGACAGAGGGGGAATTTAGCATGCGGCCATAGTGTTCAGCCCATCGTACAAGGATTGCATTGTTGTCTAGAACAGCACTAAGTAGAGAAGAAGAACCTGAAGAAGGGCCTGAGGCAGCATTTAAAATTATGATGTCATTAAGATCAGCAAAGTTTGGAACTCACCTGCTTTGCTGCTCAGCCATGAATCTTTCATCTGGCATAGTCTTAATGAATGACACTTTGTATATCGTTTAGGGCAGCTGACTTTGAGATGGACTTTGTAGGTGTGACTCTTCTCATGTGGTAGCTGCTGGATTTCAGTTGGATTTTCATCAAAGCATCAAAGTTGCTAGGCTTCCTGTAAGTAAGCAGTATCCCGGATATCAGGACAGATGTGTATGTTTATAGAGAGAGTTTAATATTGTGTATATTGCATGTAGTTACACCTTGGACAATTATTGCCGGAGTGGCTAATCTGGAAAAGTGAGAGGATTCCTGGTGGGCTCCAGGTAACACTTCCATTTTTAGTATTTAATCAATTTAATTATGCAGCTATTTCACTGAGGATTTTTGCTCCATGTATTTTCTTATATTTGCATTATTAATAGCTACTGTGTAGTAATTGTCAAAAAATAAAAAGTGTCGAAGCATAAAAATTGTCAAAATAAATTTTGATGTGTCTGTCTACAAGAATAAGCTGAAAACAACATTACGCTAGGGAAGAACAAGGTTCCGGTATCCCTGTGATTCCATGGGCATCTTGAAGGGGGCCTCCATGTTAGGTCACCATTATGATTTGAAGTAGACAAATTTCAGAAATATTTTTTATTATATATATGTAGTTATCGATTTTAACACATCTAACTAGACTCACTGTCTTAAAGATATTCATCTCTATGATCTAAACTTGAGCAGTTATTGAACAGCAGTAGCATGCAATGTAAATTTTCCCCACTTCTATCTGTCTTTTGCATGTTTTACAATTATTAGAGAAAAAAAAACAATATAATAAACTTTTTATTGTTTTTGAACAGGCTTAAAAGAGAAAGTGGCAGATGAGAAGTTAAGTTATTTGATTTTCAAACCCACGGCATCATGGACTTTAAATGTCTGCAATATTGAACAATGTTTTGTTACAGAAGGCATTTGAGTGGTTGGTCATACAATGAACAACATTATATGAGTGAGAAAAAAAAAAAGATTCTACCTTAAACAGTTTCTCATCCTTAATTTCGTGGACAATCGTTGATTGACCCTTATCCCAGGTTGACACCTCAATGAGTTTGTCTCCTTCTAGGTTCACAACCGACTAGGAAACATAAGCATATGTCCCCATTAAATTATCATTGCTGGATAAATATTACAATAAAATTTACCTAACATTCTTTTTATACCAAGGATAGTCATTATAGAAGTGGTAAATTAGCTCTGAAATATTCTGCTAACTATTGAATTCCACTAGCTATAAACTATATAAGTTTAGTGAACCAGTCACAATTCTTACTTTCCAGAACCTTCCATCCCGTGCTTTATTCTGGAACTCTTCACCCAGTTTAAAAGAGTATTTGTGTGCATCAACCATGGACTCTGTTAGAAAGATCATCTTGTCACCCTTTTGGGAAATTTTGAGGATTGGTTTAACATCATGTGCAAAAGCTTTCTTTTCATGTTCAACACCTGCATTAAAAAATTGTTGGTCAAAATGCATTTGAATCATATGCACAAATGCCACCAAAGTAAAACTGAAGAGGAGCAACTTACCGACTCTGTCCATGTAGTGTTCGAAGTTCTCACAACTAACAAGCTTCCAAGTTCCAATTAATTTATTCATTTTTGTCAAAGGTCTAGTTTTTTTTTTTTTTTTTTGCTTGACAAAATTATGCCCTGTGTTTGTTCTCACAAGTTGTCCCTGATTCTTGGCTATGTGAATAAGGTTGTTTAGACAGTATGTGAGTTTTATTACAAGTTCCAGGTAACTCATTTGTTTAAGATTATGAAAACAGAAATGTTGTGTAATTGCAGTGGGTGATTATTGGGGTTATTGCTGAGATGTAAAAAATAAAATAAAATAAAATACAGAGGTCATAACTGGTATATAAAGTGTGTGGTATGTTTGAACAATGAGACACTAACTATCCTCTTCAGATGGCATGACACATGCAGTATGCAGTACAAACACCTAATGCATATACTGTATGTCATTTACAGTGCATCTTAAAAAATGAGAATAGCATCTAAAGTTAATTTTCTTTTGTAACTTCAAAAGTAAAACTAAACATATATTCAAGATTATTTACATGTAAAATCAATTATTTCAAGCTTTTTCTTTGTTTCATTTTGATAATAATAGCTTCTTTACTACAAATTATTTAAAAGGTAGCACAACAAGGAGATGATCAGCATGTGGCAATACTGAGGAGTGATTTGAAAACCAGGTTGCTTTTGATAGCAATCTTTAGTCTGAATCATTAAGTCAGGAGTTTTTTACAGTATCTTCTGGACAACATAGATTCTCTAAGTTCAGGTTAGGTGAGTTGGCTCACCATCTCAAGCACAGTAATATCAACTGACCATTTATTAGTAGTTTTGGCAGTGCGGGCAAGTGTTAAATCCTGCTAGAAAATGTTATCTTTAGAAAGGTTCAGAGTTTGAATTACATTATTCATATAATATAAATTATGCAGCTGCTCAAAAGTTCAGGGCTAAAATTCCCACAAACAGTTTTGTACCTGAGACTATAACAATGAAAGTAGACTCCATATTAACTTAGTCTAGTTCCTTTCAATGTTTCTTCCTATTGCCATGTTTCTTCATTGCCACTGTATATATTGCCATACTTATATTACAAATACTTGTATTACCTATAAGATGCAGATGAATAACTGGAACATAATGTAATATATATAAAAATTGAATTGAAATTGAAAAACAGATTGGTGCAGTTTACATTTCTTTTAATGGTACAGTTAAATGTGTAAATAGTTATTTGCACATTGACTTCAGGGAGGACATAATGTTCAGGTTCAAGGCAGTAGGTGATTAGTTTAAGAGTGTGGATTTATTGTTTGAAACAAAAACTTTTATATAATGGATTAAATACACAATTTCTATTTTTAAAGTTTTTTTTTATAGTTATCGTAGGAAGCACTTTAACACTAAATTTATATTAGTGTGTGTGTGTGTGTGTGTGTGTGTGTGTGTGTGTGTACACTATATTGCCAAAAGAATTGACCCACTTAAACAAAACATATAAAATAAACAATATGCAGTTCCACTCACTTCCATGGATGCAGGTTTATGATATCAAGCACCGAAACATGCAGACCACTTCTACAAACATTTGTGAAACGTGCAGTTGCAACCAAGCCTTACATTACCAAGTGAAATGCAAAGCATATAAAAAGAAAAAAGAATTTACATTAAAATATACATACACAAAATATATATGTAATAAATATGTTTATATAAAATTTTTAAACAAGTCAAGTAGACTTTTATTGTGATTCCAACCATATACAGCTCAGTACACAGTGAAACAAAACACCGTTCCTCCAGGACCAAGGTGCTACATACATGCAACAACATAACTTAAAAACAGAACATACTGTAAATTAACAACACACTTTACCGGAACCAGCTCGCTAACTAAGCAATCTAATTAGCTGACTAGCTCAGATATGACAGATTTACATTTTATATTTCTAAGTTAACCTAAAATGATCTATTTCTATACAAAAAAGAGACAACAATAGACAACAAAGTGCATATGCAAATGTGCAAACAAAGAGCTACAAAGTGACTAACACAACAATGTAACATGTTACTTTTTTTTTTATTGTGATGAGGTATGAGTTGAGGTAGTGGGAGGAGTAACAGTAAACATTTGACATTCCTGAAGTAGCAGCAGTGATTTAAAATTATTGTGTGCAAATAGCAAGTTAAATAAATATTGTGCAAATATTGCAAAGAGCAGTTCAGGTAGGTAAATATGAACAAATTGGGAGATGGTTGTAGAGATCAAAGGCTTCCATTTAATAAACAGGTATTAAAAAAAAATTACAACATGATTCATTCTAAATGATTGACAATTTTACCTCAGGTAAGCAACAAGAACACTTGATTTATGGCTAACAAATGTTTTCACAGCCTGTCAAAGCTGTTTTATGGGTCATAGCAAACATCACGGGCTGGTTTTTTATATTTATTTCCTATTAATAGTCTTTTAGTTTAAGGTCACGGGCAGCCGTCTAAGCATTTCACTGCATATCGTACTGTGCATGACTGTGTATGTGACGAATAAAATTTCAATTAGAATTTTTCATCCTGGAGCATGTTTCAGATGTTCTGCCATTGCTACTTCAATCTCAGAGTCTGTAGCATTTGGGCTCCATCTTTTCACTCTGAGGGAAGAGAATATGAATATTAGAAAAAAAAATGTAATTACATTACATTTTACTTTTGAATAATCGTTTGTCAATTAAAGATTTTCTGCATTAAATGTGTGCTAGGTTAATGAAAAAAACATGTCCCCTCCCCCTTCAAAACCACTGTGGTGTACCTGAGAAAGACCCATGACTAGGTGTGTAACTGTGTGAACAGGACGTTTCTGTGGTCTTTTAGAGAATGTTCCTTGAATAGATAAAATTACATAAATAAGACACAATGAACATTTACTGTTTCTCCTCCCATTACCTCAACTCATCATCTTATTGCCAAAATTATTGAAATGCCATGTTTTCGTTGCTTGTTTGCACATTTTCACGAGCACTTTATGTTGTCTCATTTGTATAAAACATAGATAGTTCTCTGTTAACTTAAAATGTCAATCTGTATTGTCTCAGCTAGCTGGCTAATTAGGTCTCTAAGTTAGCTAGTTAGTTTTTTGTTGTTGTTGTTGTTGTTGTTGTTGTTGTTGTTGTTGTTAATTTATGATTTTAATTTATGTTGAAAATCTGTCTTGTCTCAGCTAGCCAGCTAATTAGGCTTCTTAGTTAGCTAGTTAGTTTCTGCTCATTTATGTTGTATGTGTAATGTTGTTTTGTTTCACTGTGTACTAACTGTATATGGTTGAAGTGACAGTAAAAGCCTACTTGACTGGTTTTTCACATGTCATAAGGCCAAAATTACCTTGAATTATATTGTATGAAGTTGTAGCTCTAAATGGCTTCTTTTGAGGTTAGCATTCAACATGATTCTGTGCAAGAAATTACTCAGGATTACTTCACCTTCAGAAAAATTTCCAGGTAAGGTCAATATTATAATTATCAGTAAGGTGCAGCATGTCAGTTGCATGCAATGTTAAATCATACACTTTCACAACAACTCATCTGTCATGTAAACAAGTGCCCAGAACTGTCCTTATCCATATCTACATTTTTTGTTTAACATCTACATAATTTGTCATTCATGGCTTACACTGAAATTACGTTTTGATTTCTTGTTCTCAGTCTGGCTGAATAAGTCAGTACGGACATCTTAAACTTTCTGAACAAGAAAATAGGCATGTATATGAGGAGATATTAATATATATATATTAAATGTTAACCTGCGATTTCTGAGGCTGGTGACTCGGATGAACTTATCCTCCGCAGCAGAGGCGACTCTTGGTCTTCCTTTCCTGGGGCGGTCCGCATGTGAGCCAGTTTCTGTGTAGCGCTTGATGGTTTTTGTGACTGCACTTGGGGACACTTTCAAAGTTTTCCCAATTTTTCCAACTGACTGACCTTCATTTCTTTAAGTAATGATGGCCACTCGTTTTTCTTTACTTAGCTGCTTTTTTCTTGCCATAATACAAATTCAACCTCTTTGAATGAGAAGGTGTGTCCAAGCTTTTGGTCTATGTTATGCTGTACAATCTTGTTCTCAAAGAAAAGAAAGAAAAAAAACACCACCACCTGTGATGGTAACAACAAATTCTTCCATCACAGGTGATATGGGATTTACTCATTGCTTCTATAATTTTGTGGATGTCCTCTACTGATTGTGTGTGTGTTTCCCCTTTCTGATCCTAGGTGGTGCTGGTTCCATTCTAGGACTGTTGTATGCTGAGGTGTGGTTTATAAAGGAAACAGGAAAATTGCCAACTAGTTTGATATTTGGTGGTATTTTATGGAAACGTCCAGTTTGGGTGTTTGTCACATGTGACTATAAGGGGTTAAGTGCCTTGTTGCTGATTGTGTCTTTTTCCCCTGGTTTTGGATTAGCTAGGGAGATTAAAAATATAATGATAATATAAACAAGTTGTATGTAAGTTTTTTTTTCTTATTTTGTTTTTGTTTGCTCAGAGTGTTTAGGTTTTTGAGATTGTAAAATTTGTTGTTTATGCTTTATATTGTCAGAGTTTGTGTTTTATTGTGGCGTTCATTGTCTCTTGATTTTCTCTTGCCTATGGTTTTATTGCCTGACCAAAATAATTGCCACTTTAGAAAGGGGTCAAATTATTGAGCTGAACCAAGCAAAGAAAACACTAAAATTATGGAAACAGAAAGCTAGTGCTAAACTGTCAAATTTGAGGAAGGAAATACGGTTGGAAAAAATAATGAATGACCATTAACAAAGTCCACTTTGTGAAGTTGCTTCAAAAAAAATTTATAGTGAAAATCGGTCATGTTTCATACTGAAAGAACACTGAGGATGATACAACTAGGTGTCCATAAGAAAAAACACATTTCATTGAGATTCATCAGATAAACTTCAGTTTGCTAAGGAGTATATATATTGGACTTGGTAATGGGAAAAGGTTCAGATTGAGTTCAGATTGACCCTATTTCAGAGCAATGAGTGTGTCAGGGTAAGAAGGGAAGCACATGAAGTGATGCACCCATCATGCATAGTGTCCACTGTACAATCCTTCACCTTTTTTATTTTTTATTTTTTATTTTTTATTTTTTTTATACCTGAGTTAGCCTCCAGTCATTCCACTAATGAAGGAAATGATCTTTGCAATTAATAACATTGGTTCTTGTATTCAGTCTATATGCAAACGCCTATTTTTTGCCTCTGGATCTGGTCTCTGTGTTCTGTATATTGCAAATGAAGTTGATGGATAGAACAATATACTGTAGATTTAGGGGGGGGAAGGACAAATAGGGGCAAAAAATTCATACAGTAATTTCTAAGAAAATTTACTTGCTACTATTATATGGTGGATGTACATAAACCTTGTATATGATGTTATATACCCTGTAACTCATCAAAACGTTCCATAACTACTGGCCATAGGTGTCTTCATATTTAATGATACTTGAAATTTATAACTTTATAAATTTATAAAACTGTGGTGTTATCTTTATAGTGTAATCAAAGTCTTTCAGTGTGTTGATAGCATTTGCTAATTCTGTAATTTGTACAAGTGTATCTACTGCCATGGTTAATTACTGAATGCATGAGCAGAGAATATTTTACACAAACCTTTATTGACTATGAGTTTACAGCACTTATAATAGACCTTTTGTGCACATGACATAAATATATTTCCTCATATACTTTGCTGGCTATTGAAAATAGATGGAAGGTCATCCAACTTTTACACTCTCTCAAAGGTTCGCACTGCGTTGATTTCTCCAAATTTTATTGTCTGTAAAATATAATGCGAATAGATCATTATTGTTGTTAATAATAATAAGAAGAAGAAGAAGAAGAACAACAACAACAACAACAAAAATAGTAGTAATAGTATCTTTCAAATAGTTTACTGCTTACAGTACTGTGAAAGTCTTACAGTATGCCATGCCTCATTTCTTCATATTAAATTAAATAAATCTATGTAATGTAATGGTAACAAATGTGTTACTGCAGCAGGCTGCAAACCTCATCAGCAACCTCATTTCCCCTCTTGTCTGAGCCAACAACTAAGCATTCAGCATTAGCAGTATACTAATTACTGGCCTGATCATCTGTCATCATCTGCACCTGTGTCTCACTGGTTCATGCCTTAAGTTAGGTGTATGTATTTATTTATTTATTCATTTATTTATTTTAATGTTCAAATAATCCATAAGTCATTCATAGATGGCTTAAACAAAGAACATTCCTCCGAAACTGGCCAGGCACAGGGACTGGACTGAAAATGAGAGCCAAAAAGGTCAGGAAGCCTGGAGAACTAATCCTCAAGGCTACTAAATACAAAGAAGTCTGGATCCTTGGAGGCAAAATATGAAGAAATGACTGGTGGCTCAATCCTGTTCTCACCTGGATCAATTTCCCATCCTTGACCTCAATGATAGACGTAGCGTTAGCATTTTCCCACTTCTCCACCTTTATGAGTTTGTCTTCTTCTAGCTCTACAACAACCTAGCAAACAAGCTTTTGGTTATCTCATGCCAATTTTCAAAAATGACACACATCCCATATTTAATACATTTAGTGGTGTTATAGAAAATTTATCAAATGACAAGGTGTTGTGACTTTGTCCTTTTTTTGTCATGAATGGAGATCACTTGAAGTTGGATGGTAAAAATTCAGCATAGCAAAGGAGCATAAAGTTTAGACTGGGAAAAAATTCTGAGTTTACATTGAGCCTATTCCAGAGTGTGTCAGGGCAGGAAGGGAAGCGCATAAAGCCATCATGCATAGTGTCCACTGTACAAGCCTCTGGAGGCAGTGTTATGATCTGGGGTTGCTTCAGTCACTCAGGTCGAGACTCAGAAACGTTATGTTGCAATAAATTGAAGTCAAACGACGACCTGAATGTACTGAACGACCAGGTTGTCACATCTATGGAATTTTTTCTTCCCTGGAATATATCCACAGGGATATTCCAGGACTGTGAAATAGTGGTTTTGGGAGGATGTGGAATAATTAAAATTTTCAATCAAAGCTAAAGGTGATTGAATGAAATCTTAGTGTGCAACTTTTTTTTTGCCACAGTAAATGGGCACATCAGGGGTAAAAAGGGATTATCGATTCTTACTTTGCAGTATCTGCCATCCTTGTGCTGGCGGTGGAACTCTCTACCCAATTGGAATATGACTTCTTCAGTACCAATGCCACTCTGTATTTTTATTTCCACAATGTCATCATCTTGGGAAATTGTTATAAGAGGTTTAAGTACATTTGAAACAGCAATCAATTCTTCCCCAGCACCTGTAACAGAATACAATAAATACATGGAATGTATTTGTACAAAGGATATGAGTTCATGCCTTAGAGTAAAAAAAACGTATCAAAAATTACCTACCTGTTCCTCTCAGATACTTATCGTAATCCTCATCTTTGATTAGTTTCCAAGTGCCAATGAAAGGCTCCATTTTTATTTCTTTTTAATAATATTGAGCTATTTTATTTTTAAGGGAACCGAAACAGTAAAGCAGACATTACCTGTTTTATTCTGTGCAGCTGTACGGCATTATTTATACATTATCTTGGGGGGAGGAGAGTTTTCATCCTGCTAGACAGCTCTTAGGTATCTGATTTGTTTGCATGATTTATGTGGTTAATTTTTTTTTTTTTTAAGCATTGGTTATATACTTAAACCAGTTAATTATCTTGGAACAAAGCAAAAGCTTTCACAGACACAGCCCCAAAAATACATACAGAGTTTATTTTACAGGATTTTGTACACTGGTACAGCAGACAACAATGACGCTAAAATAATACAATTAATTTTGTAAAGCATAATTAAAGATTCTTTCGAATGCAAAAGTTTTTTTCTTTTATGTTTTGGTTCACTTTTTAGAGCACAGAGGAAAAACTGAAGTTGCGACACCATCAAATCATTAAACCCTGATGCCTACAGGACTTGCAATACAATTACATGAAGTGTAACATTCAACAACAGTTGATAAGGACAGTGAAAAGCCAGGTATAATAAATAAGAGTTCCATATTTATTCATTAAAACTGACAAAAACGCATAGAAAATAAATATCACAAAAATAGATGATCAACCACATTCTTAAGGTCTAAATCGGACTTACATGACCAAAGGAAATGAAATGCTTTTTTTTTTGTATTGAAACTAGACATTCTTTAAGTTTATAGAGCAGTAAAAAATACATCCAGTGGTCCCTTTTTAAACTAGGAAAATATCATATGAATGCCTCTAAGACATTCAGACACCGATATTCTTTGTGCCACATGAACATCACTCAGGCGGGGAATTTATTGATTCTGTTTTTCTAAGAGCAGATGGGTGTGCTCCTCCATCAGCTTACATCAAAATAATATCCTCCACTGAAGCTGATCTTGCATAGCACAGAATGCAACCATAACAGTAGTTTGGTCATGGAGGCAAAAGGAAAGATTGATTGTGGTGCTGCTCTTCTGTCTTTTGAGGTTCAGTTTGGTTCAGGCTGTAATGGGTTAAGTTATGTTCCTTCTGCTTGCTCCTTTCCTGCTGCAGGGTCCTTGGCTGGGTCACTTGAAGATGAACCTTCTCCTCCATGTTCAGCATCATCTGTGAAACATTTACCATGGGCACACATAACGACTGTCAGAAAACTGTAAAACATCTTATTAACTCGTAGCATTTACACTGCCCGGCCACCGCCAGGTAAACTGGACAACATTGATCGCCAACTATATGCTAGTAAACTGGTGACAGGCTCATGGGCACCCAAGGCTCACCCATGCCTGTGGAGACGAAGTACAGTCTGATGCAGTTAATACAGCATAACTTGCTAAAAGAAAGTAAATGCTGGTCAAAATTTAAGGCACCGTTCTGGTTCTACCCATTGCATCACATCTTGACATGCACAGGTCACAGCAGGGAAACAGCCAAAGGACACCAACCCAACCTCCAAACTCCCCAGATCCCAACCTGATCAAGAACCCATGGACTGATCCATGGACGCCCCACAAAATGCAGGAGCTAGACCCTGCAGAGCCCCGTCCAGAGAGGCCTAGGTGGTATACGAAGTTTGAATGTTAATGATTTTAATGTTATGGCTGTTCAGTATGTTTCTTGTTTGTATGGAGTGTGGATGCTCTCTCAGTGTTTGGGGGGTTTCCTCTGGGTACTCCAGTTTCATCCCATGGTCCAAAAGCATGCAGATTAGGCTAACTGCTGTTCCCAATTTGCCTGTAGTGTATGAATGAGCATATGATTTGTATGCCATGTAATGGATTGCCACCCAGTCCAGGGTGCAACCTGACTTGTGCCCCAATCCTGCCCTATCCTGGGATAGGCTCCAGGCCCCCCTGCGACCCTGTTTACAGAATAAAGAATAAAGCGGTATAGACTCAGTGAGTAAATAAAAAGCCTTTTTGTTTCTAAGCTTGTTGGTTTCCCAGATCTGTTTTTTTTTTTCCTGTTTCATTTGTTCATTTTGTCTGGCTTAGTTAATATAATGACACTGATGACACTGGAGACTATATACATTTCTCCTTGGTGGTACAGTGATAGGTTTCTCACCTGCCATGCGGAAGGCCCGGATTCAATTCTCACCCAATGCCCAAACCCTAGCCACAGGATGCAGTCTTTGGTTACTGGATATCTATTTCAAAATTAGAATTAATTCTCCAAACTCATACAGAGCTAACTGAGTTTTTTATGTCAGCACATTTATATTAATGTCATTAAATGTTTGTTTAGGGGAAATAGCTGGTCCAATAAGATCAAAATGTTTGCCATACTGACTTTAAGGCCTGGTACCTTATATTGCAGAACCCGCTAAATACCATTTAATAGAAAACTACACCAAAAAATACAAAGCCACCTTTTGCACACAGTTAGTTATGAGTAATAAATTACCTTCAACAGCAAGATCAGCTAGTTTGTTTGGAAGGTCTGCTGCTTCAGGTCCTGCGTTGGAACCTAAAATATCTGGCATGGCGTTTCGTCGGCCAGTCCTTCCTGTGGCAGCGAAGTCGGTGACAACAGGCTCCACATCCGTCATCGCTGTTCTTGCTTTTCACATTATCATCTGCAAGGTACAAAATGGATGTTCATTCATTATCCCATGGAATGTATTCCGTCATCAGGGACAATTATTCCGCTATAGTACAAAGGCAGAATGACAGTAGATAGAAAGACTTATCCCATTATTTACTCTTTGCTAATGTGGTATTAGTAAAAGAGTAAATAATTACTCTGCTAATATGGTAGACACCTGCTGATACATTTAGATTCCTTAACTAAGGCAGTGGCATAAGCAGAATACCAGCAGAATAAAATTGATGATATGCATGAGATAGAAGGATGACGATGATGATGATGATGATGATAAGCTTCTGGTAACACTTGAAAATAATAGTTATAATATGATTAGGGCCATAACAAAAATGTCTGAAAGAGTAGGAGGAAGTTTGATGAAGGAAGGTTAGAGATGTAAAAGATGTTCGAGATCGCAATTTTAGAATAACACACTCCTGTTTATTTTTTATATTATTTTATTATCCAAAGTTAGCAGGTTCTGTTCATGTAATTATAATATATAAACTAAAGCATTATTCATTTCCTATGTATTTGTGTAGTGCTTTTCATAGTAGACCTAGTCATAGTCTTAAAGCTGACACCAATACAAATAACTGTAATTGTAATTGCAATTGATTTTTTCCATCGTGAATTGGACTGTGAGGACCATTCATTCATCTTCAGGAACCATTTTGTCCTAGTCGGGGTCAGGGTGCATTCCTGGGAACGCCTGACGTAATTAGGGAATACATTGCAAGTCCGTTACAGAGATGCAATGAAACATGAACATGCACAATCACATACAAACATGTGACACTCCGCATGGCCGGTAACCTGAGCTCATGGGGTAATGTTACCCACTGTGGCACCATGTTGAAGACCAGACTTTCCTTTATTAACTGTCGAATGTGTCCCTTATAAGGAGCTAGTGGAGATAGATGAAGGAGGACCATGTGGAGGGAAGACAGCTTCAAGAGATGTGGGAAACCTGATGTGTGGGAAACCTGAGCATCCAGTCTTCCAAATTTCTCACAGGCATTTTTCGAATTAAATCAATTTAGATTTACATTTATTTGTGTGACAGACAATTTATTCAAAAAGTGAGGTCTTTAACTGCCTGGCTGTTAAAATTATCACTGTTAAGCATTCTACTCCACTTCCTCTTCAAGACTGTTCAAGCAACGATTGACCCAAGAAGCCCAATCACACTGCACAGTACAGTTTCCATCTTGATACAAGGCAGATGGTCTACAGACCCCAGTCTCAGTCTCTAAAGCACTATTCTACAAAATATTAGGAAAATTTTGTTCTTAGTGTATTTGAAATATACTTTATATGTTTATTTATTTATTTATTTATTTATTTATTTGCATCCAAAGAGAATGTTCAAGTCAAACCGAGACTTGTGATGCAAGTTCTCAGTAATGAAGTGTAAAACCAATTGACATTTAAAGAAGACTTCTAGCAGTACAGTGATGAGTCTCTTAGACGGAGTAAAACATTTAAATGATTCAGACGTTTTAAAGATGGGCGTACGTCTGTAAATGACGATCCTTCCCATGAACATACGGCAAGTGAAATGCCTGCTCCCTGAAAATAGAATGATAACTTGTCACCAACTTGTGGCGAAGACACAACTGTCTGTGAAATGTGATATAGGATATGTGCATTAGTGTAGCACTGAAGAATACTAAGAATACCAAGAATAAAGGTGGATTTAATTTTTTTTTCTATATTCTTGTTTTTTTCAGAAAAAAAATGTAAAAGTCCTGATCTGACTTGAAAATCCCTTGTACTTTTAATAAAAGTCATTAGTGTTTTTTACATTGAACATAAAATTCCATTAATAATCTGAATAATAGCCCCATCAGGAGGGAATAAGAGGAGTGGTGTAATTGACATTCAATTCAATTCAACCAAAAGAAAAATATTAACTGTGTATAGCATTTGAGCTGATTGTGTCCCTCTTGTCGGAATAAATCTTATAATATTATAAATATCTTTAAATATGTTTTCCCCATGAGGGGGAAACATTAGGTGACATGATGAACAGTGCAAAAGAAGAATTTACTAAGGTTAGTCTTGAGTTTATTTTGCTTTCCTCCTGTTTAAACATTATAGGAGCTGTTTAATTGGAAACAACAACAAAAATGCAAATATTCTTTTCGTGACATGATGTGGGCCATCTTGGTCAGCGTCTTCTATGAAATGAATTGAATTTTCTCATAATTGGAAATAAAATTCTTCTTATTTTTCATCTTCCGTTATATCCTCAGATTAAATGCTCCGCAGTGGGCTTGTAAAAGAAAGTCATTTTCTGATTAAATGCTTGAGCATGTGAACGCACATTATCTGATCAGTGTTCATTTAAATAGGTAAGTTGGATACTTTTAATCAGAATTCAATTAGAAGAATTAGTTTGAAGACATATTGTCCATTTTATCAAAGTTATAGTCACAACCCACAGCAAAGCAAAATTCAAGATTAAATCATGTTTTTATTGCTTTCTTTTCTCCTAGACAGAAATATGTAGTTTTTAGGACACTAAAAAGATTTCTTGAGATTTTCTAAAGCCTCTTATATGTATCTCCTGAGAGCAAAATAAGAGTCTTTTATTTGGGAAAAAAATATGTTCTCATCTTGGATTCCATTTTTGCTCCAAGAATATGGCCTCAAAAATGTATCTTACAGTACGTCGCACACACATTGATTTCTTATGTGTCTGACTTAATTTGAATAATATACTTTATACTTAATTTAAAATTAATAAATTTCTCAACGTTTTCCCCAGATTACTCCAACAATGTTCTAAATGTCTCTCAATGTGCAAATTGTTGAAACATCCTTCATAACTGCAAAAATTAAGTTCCCCTTTGCCTTTTAAATCAACCAATATTACAACAATTTTTTTTGTACAATGTTGAGGAACTTATGGTATGTGCTTCTGCTCTGGATGTCCAGACAGAAAATTAAGGTGATCGTGCCTTCGGTTGTGATTTGACTGACAAATAATTTCTTGCAGAAACAATTATTTTTAATGGAAAATATTACTGTATTTAGTCTACAAGCCATTAAACAAGGCACTATATTTATAACTTCCCTTTAAATGCCAAGCAGTCAGCTTATTGCACTGATTGTTATGGACGACACAGAGAATGTCAAACTGTCCACACAGGCAAACTACACAGACAACAAATTTGAATTTCATTACATTTATTTAACTCTTTTACATCTGGTATTTATCAAACATACTTGTGGCTAAAACCACATGAATGTGGTAACAACAATAAAGACGAGCTGAAGGCTGCTATCAAAGCAACCTTGTCTTCAATAATGCCAAAGCAGAGCCGCAGTCTGATTACCTACAGTACATGCCATGACACATTGATACTGTAATGCATGCTAAAGGATCTCATGAGCTGTAAGCCATAATAATCAAAATGAAAACAAAAAAAGGTTTGAAATATTTAAGCTGTTGCGTAAAGATTCTAGAACATGAGAGTTTCACTTTTTGGATTAAATTAAAATGAATAAACTAAATAAATTTTTAGATGGACTTATACAATACATAATACAATACAATAATACAATGTAATCGCACTGGAGAAGCACTATGACTTTCCCACCACTAGGGGTTCCTGTACACACATTGTTAGGAGAGTGTATAAAGATACACACTGCCACATGCACAAGCAAAACATGACACATCACATTATGTGCATAGAATAAGATGTACTGTATGTACAGTTTCCACACAAAACCATACATACACCTGGCAGATACATTTACATTTTACCACATTATAGTATTTGGTAGATACTGTACACTTATACAGAGCGACTTGTATTTTTATCTCATTACACATGTGAGGGTTAAGGGCCTTGCTCAGGGGCCCAACTGTGGCAACATGAGGGGTTTGAACCAGGGACCTTCTGAATCGCAGCCCAAAGCCTTAACCACTGAGCTACCCTATAAGATAGATAAATGGCACTCCAAGTGCTTCCCCTTCATTTAAGTAAAGTTTGGGTAAGATCCTGTGACGTACTCTTAGACCCCTTGTTCTTGGCTAACAGTAATGATACTTGATGTGAGTTTCTGCTGATGTACTGTAGCAGATCCATTTCAACACTGACACTTTTTTCACTTTCTTTCCACTCTCTATCCTTAAACACACAGTTATGGATCCTAAGCAAGACATATTCCACTGTACCGAGTAATTAGTTTAGTTTTACCACATTTTTTCGGCTGGAAATTGCGCCTGAACATTTTAGTTATAAATTTGAGATAGGACAGACAAAGGCAATAAATTCATCTTCCTAGACAGTGGGAAAACCGACCTCCACTAAAGAGATTATTACAACCATACTCGTCTTCTCTCTGTCTACAGCAGTAATTGATTTGTGCATGGGGTTCCTATTAGTATCTGTGTTAGCTGTATTAGTGGGAGTGAAAACTTGTTAATCATTCAACAGATGGTTCATCATCCCAAGGATATAATCACTTCCTGGAAAGAAAAGAAGAAAAAATCTGAAAGAGGCAAAGCTATTTCTGGAAGAGCTCCACTAAATGTGAGTTAATAGTGCCACCATGGCAACTCCTAATCTCCTTCAGGGAGCACATGGCATTAAGATCAACGTGCATTCTCATTTAGAAAGTCTTAGCTAAATGTATTGGGATGCCATTAAGGTCTGAAACACTGTGGTGTAGCAAAGCTCCTCTAGGCTATCAATCCTGACACTGTATCCTGGCTAATGTTTGTTCTCCTGTGCACTAAATAAGAGCTTGTTAAAGGCTCAGCATAGGCTTTACTGTGAGCTACGAGTTCTTCAGTGGTTTTAATGGAGGCTCATCCTGCCTGCTTCATCCTCATTCATCATCACCTGCATGTCCTGAAATATCTCTCTCTACAATAACTACAGTACTGCTGCAAAACCTGCCACCCTTTGTGCAGGACTGGAGAAGCTTCACACATAAATAGACACACATTAAATATATTGAGGCTTTATCAAAGATGTAATTTGAATATCGAATAATATTATTTAAACTGATAGATCAAAAGAGTCAAAACATTTTTAACCATGATTTATGGATTTTTTTTTTTGTCCTATTGAAGACCATGAGTACTCAGTGAACTGAAAATAAGACAATTTTGCTTATGTTAGTTATACAAGTTTTTTTTTTCATAATCCACAACCAATAGATACCTAAATATATAATAATACTGTAGCTCCACCTCCCCCCCCCCACACCTTTCAAATCTGATCTTGCCCATTTCACCACCTTGCTGTCTTTAACATTTAACTTCTGTTTAACTAATAGGAAGAGCACATTCTCAGTCACTATAGCTAATTGAAGAAATGTGTTCATGTTAACCTGACTGAGCCATCTTTACCATTCGGTTGATGTATGCTATGCCTAGAAAAATCACTGAGAAATAAATAAAGAGAAATAAAGTAGATCTAATGCTCAAAATCTTTTGTGCAACACACAACATACTAGCATTTTACTTGACTTTTTGTGTGTGTTGTGGTATTTGTAAATATTTTTGATACTGTTACCATTAAGTGACATCTCAACCATTTGGAAGAGGCCTATACTGGGGTCTGTTAAAAAATGTATAAATAAATGTTGATTGGTGCTACTGTTGAACCAAGGGGGAAAATGCAACAAAGTGAGGATCTTAAAGGGTTACAGTCACAAAGGAAACCACTGGACCCTAATTAATACCTCTCTCTATTACACAAAGAATTCATTAATTTATTCATTAATTTTCCACACCTATTATACTGTGTAGATCTGTGGGTGGCCTTAAGCCTATCCCAGGGAACTCGGGGATACATACCTTGAAAGAGACACATGCATACACTCCCTTGCACACCAATTATACACTACATGGCGATTTGGAAATACCATTTGGCTTACAAAGCATGTCTTCTAATTGTGCTGTCTGTAGGGTATGAACTGGAATACCAGGAAACATGAAAAAGCAGCTTATGAAAAAGTTGCTATAAATA
The DNA here is from genome assembly GCA_011419295.1 of Clarias macrocephalus. Lineage (NCBI taxonomy): Eukaryota > Metazoa > Chordata > Actinopteri > Siluriformes > Clariidae > Clarias > Clarias macrocephalus. The sequence continues at coordinate 24,738 of JAAGKR010003628.1, forward strand.
GTACTCTAAGTAGTGCCTATTTTTTCCTTTCTTTTCATTTCAGCTCCTTTATACCAAGTTCAAAAGAAAGGTTTAATCCGTGATGCTGTGTAAATGTCAGCCTTTCGCTGAGAACAGAGCCGTTTAAGCCAATGGTCCTGTGAGTGTGGAATAAAGTCAATCAGTGGAGGGAGCTTGCATACATTGCAGACATAGCTGTTCGTCGTTGTGTAACATGTACAAAAGCGTCCTGAAATTCATTTTAAAATTTTGAAAATAAGGTCATCTACAAAGATACTGTAATTTGCAAAGGATATTTTTGGTCGATAAGCTTGAGTCCATGATTCCTGAAGAAAACTCAGTCAAGAACTTCAAAGCATTTGTTACATATAGTAGAATGTTTATGCATGTGTTGACCGTATTTGTGACCATATCAATTGGGTCACACAGGTTAGTTTGTCCAGTAGTGTGCAGTGGGTGAAATGTACTAGATTTTCGATTTCTGCAAAAAAAATGGTTGATAAATACATTATCGCCCATTTCCTTTAACATAATTCAGAGGGTTTTTATCCTAAAAGTTATTTTAAGGCACTTTACTAAATATTATCCAAGCTAGTTACTGCAGTAGTGATAAAAAAGCATACTTCTGATCTAGAACCACACTTCTGAAGAATTTCTTTTTAGGGGTAGCAGGTGTCAAAATGATGCTCAGTGTTCCCCCTTTCACACAACATCATAGAATTCTCATTTCAATATTTAAAAAATAAGATTTACACAGGATGCCATGGTGGCTTAGTGGTTAAAACTGTCGCCTTGCACCTCCTGAGTCCGGGTTTGATTCCCGGCCAGGTTCAATTCCTGCCTCTGCATGCATGGAGTTTGCATGTTCTCCCAGTGGTTGGTGGTTTTCCCCTGGGTACTTCAGTTTCCTCCCAGAGGTATAGACGGCGAGCGATACAGTAATAAACGTGGTATCAAAATGGATATTATTAAACCAGGACTCAGAAAGCATTCATAGCAAAGTGTGACTTAATACCTGATTTGATGTGACGGGTCATGAGTTGGTACTTGTTTGTTTTGTAATTTACTCCATTAGTCTCAGAGTTTTAGCTGTTCCTAATCCTTCACTAAAGAACAATAGCTACTATTCAGCTAAAAAGGTTCACATACACATTTCCCATGAGACACATCAAGCACTTTCAAAGTGCTGCTCATGCACATTCACAGGGTAACCAAATAGAAGGACCACAATTTATTGTCTACTATAAATAACCAGACAAATCATTATACATTGCTTTAATCAATTTGACATCAGCTATTTTCAAGAAGGTGTCAGGGGGAAAGAAAGATGTTCCAGGATAAGCAATGCAAGTGTGCTGAATTTCCAAAACAGGATTTTTTGTACATGTGCTTGATGTTTAATCAGGCTCAGTTAATGGTCCAACGTGACATTTTACTGCATTTTTCTTCTAGCATCCATACAGAAAAGCTATAAAAGAGAGATTTTCTAAATCCATAGTCATGCCACATTACCTTATAAGGTGTAATTAACATGTGCAGCATGGATTCACCTGAAGAGAAATGAGCATGGTTATTCCTATAAGCGGTTGGTTTAGCTCCAGCTTCGGGACTGTTGTTGGAGAAGATGATAATTGTAGCTCCTGTCACGATTCAGCGTATTATGACTTCGGTGTCCAGAATTAATCCATCAGCAATGCAGTGCAAATCTTTCTTCATGTCTTCTATGCTGTAATTAACAGGCAGAAATAGAGACCAGTGCTGCTAGATGGGATGAGTCAAAGCTGTGAGCCATGGAGTGTACTTAGAGATCTTAAAGTTGAAAGCATCTCTTAACTGCCCAATTGAAAAGTTCTTGTTGATCTCAAATTTAAGGCTTGTAAATTTTTTTTTCTGCACATGTCAGGTTTTTCACCAAATATATGAGGTGGTATCAAAAAGTTTCAAGACTAGTTAGTTTTGTAACCCACCAACAGGTGGCAGCACAAGGCTGCACACACTATCACAGGAAGCACTGACTTTTTCATAAGTCAGAGTGCCAAAAGACATCGTCCTGTGTATATCAGGAGCTGTGCAACTGGTGCAATTCTGACCACCTGCATGACCACATCTGTTTTTTCATTATGGACAGCAAGCTGGGCAAATCTGCCACATAGACGTTTGACATGATGCGGCAAGTTTACGGGGACACTGGAACAAATCGTTCGGGTGTTTTGAGTGGCATCATTGGAAGATGATGAGATAAAGATCACAGGAAGGCCTTCAAAGAGCTCCACCCTCAAAAATGTCAAACCCATTCAGCAACTTGTGCATGATGATTACTGAGAAACTTTCGCACCCACCCTACTTGCCAGATAATAATAAAGTATTAATAAAGTAAGTAATAAGTAATAAACTACTTTCTTGTAAACTGAGCTAATCTCAAAACGTCTGCTGAATTAGACCTAGTAGTATAATAGGGATCTAGACCTGGACTAAGGATGATTTAATTGTGTATTTCCAAAAAGCAAGGTTTTTAGTGATGTGGACTTTTTCTTACATTTCATTCTTCCTTTTTTTACTTCAATTTCCACCTCCTCAAACGACACACTTGACAGGTAGACAGTTTGGACCAGGAAGTCACCAGGAAGTCAATGTTCTATAGGCATGCCTAACAAGCACTTTTGTCAACGATTGTTTTTGAACACTTTTGGTTGTGATTGATCCATACACCATATTCCCATCCTACCAGGACTTATAATGGCCTGAGTGCTTATGCATAAGCTGTTGACAATTACCTAGTCTGTTTGTTTGCTGCTAAAGCAGCAGTTTCCCAGTTGACTTGTGATCATCCTATCGTTTCTTTAATCTTAAACACTGTTTTGTCTCATAGTCGTCTTTTTTTTTCTTCACTGACTGACTCCCTATTAATTTCTTCTCTGCAGCTTGCCCCTCACACACCTCTGACTGAACCCATCTTCACTAAGCAACTTCCCATTGTGAATATCCTTCCCCTGAAAATATAAGAATATAAAAAGACATATTTTAGCTTCCTTTCTCAATTCTGCTCAACGTCTAATTCATTTTAACACAGTTTGTTTATTGTGATCCAACAGCTCCATGATCGTGATACACTGAAATAATGTTATAGCAATTGAGCATAAAGTGCATCCTTCCAATGGAACATATCAAAGGACAGCAAATGTAACTACCTGACAACCACACACTGGATGACACAGATCCCTTTTTTCCCTGAAATGTAACATAGGACTGTGTAAATTTTTATCATTTTAAATCTGAACCACTTTCAGAAATGCATTCTCAGTATGTCGGATAAACAGTACAACAATCTGAACAGAATTTAAAAACAGATATGGCTCAGTTGTACTTATGAATGTGAACGGTCATGACATGATGGTCAAGTCTAGGGCACATGTTAGTTAAACAGTAAACTGTCACCTACATTTTTCAGGCAACAAAAGGAGATGATGTGCAAGTGTTCAAAAGCTCAGAAGGACATTATTATATAGTGACATAAGTTTAAGCAGACATTGTGTACTGTACAGATCCGGCTGCTTTCATTGTCCTCTCTTAGTCACCTTAAAACCTGGCAGTAGAGTTCACTATTGATGGCCTGACCCCTGGGGACAAATTCTCACGGCACGCTGACGAAGTTCGTACCAGACTTCGGCGTGATGTTCCTTCTGCTCCTGGATCAGCAGCCTGGGGATGAACTCCGCATGTTCAAATCACACGTGACGATAGTCTGGACTGTTCCGTATGATACACTAACAATGGCAGCAGTGTAGTGGATTATTCTCTGAGGATCATCATGCAAAAGCTGCTGAATGGTTGCGACACTTCCAGCGGCTGAGCTCGTTGAAAGGTCTTCCTGATCTCTCGTCATCTTCCAGTGATGTTCTTCTGCTAATGAAACGCGTGTGCCACTCAAAACACTTCAAACGACTCATTGCAGCAGTTCCTTAAACTTGCTGAATCATGTATCAGTTTCACACCGAATTTGCTGTCCATGATGAAATAGCAAACGTGGTACTGCACGTGGTCAGAATCGCACCAATCGAACAGCTCCTGGTGTACACAGGACGATGTCTTTTGGCACACTGACTTATGAAGCTCGGTGCGCCCTGTGACTGTGTGTGCAGCCTTGTGCTGCCATCTGTTGGCGTGTTACAAAACTAGTCTCGAAACCTTTTGCTACCAGATCAAATATTAATATTATATATTAATATATATTAATATTTAATATTAATTAAAGTGTTAACATTTTAAATGAAACTAAGCAAAGCTTGGAATTAACTAACATTTATAGGCAATTACAACAGATTACATAGAAAGTTTGTCAGAAAGGGTTGGGCTCACTATTACTATAAGGTGACTGAGTAACATTTAACACATCTCTGTATTCCCCATGGTCACAGATTTAAGAGATGAAAATTCATGAAATTAGCCAAGCAGTGGTTTGAGTTGAATTGGACTATTCATGTCTTAAGAGAAACAAAGTCATTGAGAGTGTTAGGCAAGAGTACAGGACGACTACATAACAAAGATATTTAAAAGATTGCCCAGAAGGTGAAAGGGTCAACGGATTAAGTGTTACAAAATGACGAGTACTTTCTTGCAAGGTGAGGACAGAGGAAAGCTGAGATTAAGCTCAATGAGGTAATACTAGTCAGAGATGTAAAAAAAATAGAAAATACTACCTTGGCAAGCTCTACCTATGAGGTGAAAATGTTCCCATGTTCAGAACTGAATTCACTGGAAAGCCACTATTTAGATTCTACATGTAGGTTGAAATCATGAGAGTTCAGTGATAAAAATCTAGAAGAAAATTTAGATTCAGTTACATGTCATTATTCTCCAAAATAATAAATTACATTTGGAAAAATACTGTATATTTGCAATTAAGATGGTAAAATGTTGCCATTCCTCTATAATCCTGTAGGTGGCGTGCTCTAGTCATATATTGGCTGGCAGCGCAGCATCCTGTGCAGTAAAAGCAAAAAGTCAAACTATTTATTATTATTATTATTATTGTTATTATTATTATAAATAGATTTTTATTAGTGTCTTGTTACATTTCCCCTAGTGTTAAATTTCCTATGTTTCTCTCAGAGTTTCTCAGTCCTTTTATGGCAATTCTTCCTATGGCTCGCCTTTTGTTTCTCCGGATTTCTATAGAACAAGTTAATGGCTCATTGAGGTATAAGCAGATGTATGTGATCAGGGCATCAGGAGCTCCAACCAAAACCTGTAGTAACTACAACAGACAACACAATCAATGGAACTTATCGCACTTTCAGGGTCGAGTGATCGAATCTCAGCTCTGTTGTACGTGCATGGAGTTTGCATGTTCTCTCCATGCTTGGTGGGTTGCCTCTAGGTACTCCAGTTTCTCCAGTCTGAAGACATGCACAGTAGGGTAACTGGTCTTCCCAAATTGCCAATAGTGTATGAATGAGTGAGTGTGTGAGTGCGAGAAAAGCCATGTGGATGCAAAACTCCATACAGGATTTGGGAGTCGTCCAGCCACAATCGGACCCATCATGCCATGCACATTTTTAATTATCCAGGCTTAACTGGTATTTTTTTTTTTTTTTTTGTTTGTTTTTTTAATGAAAACAAAGTACAGTTAAAGTGAAAATGATGATAATTCAATCTGGGACTGTCAGGCACTCAATGTTTTGTTTTTCCCTTTCTTTTGTTTTCCAAGCACTAATGCAAATGTACATGTGTTTTGTGCTCGACAAACAGAACCAATTATTTTAGCAGTGTAATACTGGCCTAGGATATCCATTATTATGTTCCAAGTAATTCACTGTATCAAAAATATAAAAATAACAGGTCACTCCAAGCGAGGGAAAAACACAAACAAACTTAAAGGGTGGTAAAAATGAATCTGAACAACATGTTAACCTGATAAATACCATTTATTGTGGTTGATTAATGCATTAAAGGCAATGGTACAGAGACAATCCTGTATATGCGGATTAAGGACACATTGAATCTTCAAGACAGAAAGGGATATATTATCTTGCAATCTGTCATTAATAACATTTGTTAAGTTAATATGACGGTTTAGGAGGATTTTTGGACACCTTTATATGTGGTAGATGGATGGATGGATGGATGGATGGATGGATGGATGGATGGATGGTAGATATAAACCATTCATCTAGCAACCTCTGTAGTCCAACTAGGGAACATGGTGACCATGGATTCAACATTCACACACACATTACGAGATTTGGAAAGGCTAATTAGCCTAATCTGCATGTCTTTGGACTGTGGGAAGAAACAGGAGAATCCAGAGGAAACCCTCCAAGCACAGGGAGAACATGTAAACTCCATGCGCACAGTTCTGGACATCAGTCTAAATGTCCAGAACACTGCTCGGCCCTTTGATTTAACTTGCGTCTGCAAAAAAAAAAAAAAAAAACGTGATCCACAGTCCAAAATACACCGCATGTTCGTTCGCTCAAAATTTAGTCACTCCCTTAATAAGACTAGATTCTAACAAGATCTGTCCAAGATCTGTCCATGTCTAATTTGCAAAGGTAATGGCCCAGGCAGCCACAGTATCAAATTTTCATATTTTCTTTTATTCCTTCTGCCAGATTATGAAACTGCTTGAATCCTCTTGTACATAGCTAAATCAAGTTATACTGTATGCCAAGACTGAACGAGACAAGGACTTTGTGATGTGTCTGATCAGTATCTAGTCATTTAAACATACCACATGCTACATATAAACTGATCAAGGTCTTAAAGAGCCAGCTAAGTAGGAAGAACAAAATCAACACCAATGCTTGGCCAACCATCAGACACCAAGTTCAAGAGACAAGACACCAAGCTGGCCAAGAAAGGAACCCAAAGCTTTTGAGAATAACCTCTTATTTTAGGTTCTGCTAACTGAATGCTGGATGAAACAGTGCAGTATGAATGTCAGACTCGTGTTAATGAACAGAGAGACATTTCTGTGGGGTAAAAATGGGAACAAAAGTATAACCTTGTGCATTTTGTCAAATGTTGTCTGCAAAAACAATATGCAATCCTCAGGATGTGATTCAAATCTGCACAAATGTGGCAGCACTTCTAATTTTTGCACTTCTTGTTTTTACCATCATTCGCTATCTTGGTCTAACTTGTTAATGGCTCTGCCTCATGATGCATCATCAGCATGTTAATGGAAACCCATTCTGAGAACTCTATTACGGAAAGAACATGAAGTACTTAAGTACCTGAAGCAGTCGTTCCACACTGCGATGTATTTGTTATGCACATGCATGCAAAAAGACTCATTTATACTGTAGATAGGAGCCATGTGCATGGCGGGTTAGATGTAAGTAAAATAATGATTAAAATGAAATATTTATGATGTGATTCGGGTGATTTGTAGCTGTTTGCTTGTTTATTGCAGATCTTTCATTATTTCAATAAAGAAATTACAGAAGCAGTCTGTATCTGCTGTCTAGCCTGTTGCTACGCTACTCACTATTGCTCTGCTGCAAAACATTCAGTCCAAAATGCATAACTAGTAGTTAATCAGTCCTGAAATTGTAAACGTGGATTAAAGTAGCTTATACAGTAAGTCCCCAAGTCCATTCCGAGAACGCGTTCATAAGTCCAATTTGTTCGTAAGTCCAACAAATGTTGTCTGGGTACTAGGATGCTAACGCAAGTGGCTATACAGGATATATAACTAAAATGTTCCATGATCTTGTCCTTGTCTCATCCTTGTCCTCGTGCCGATGTTTGAACGATTCCTGTTAAGAGAACGACAGAATCTCATTAGCTCAGTGGTAGGTTTCTCGCCCGCTATGGGGAAGGCCTGGGTTGAATTCCCACCCAATGCCCAAACCTCAGCCACTGGATGCAGCACCGGCCCCATGCAAGGTTTGCATAAAACCTGTTGGGAGAAGCCAAAAGACCAGCAACATCATCAACAACTGTAGATTTCATTAGAAAGTAAATCTGAAGTTCATGTTTACTATAAAGATTGATATAAAAATGATTGATTCAAGTTTGATTTCATTGTCACTGAGGCCAGCGTTAACCCGAAAAAAAATTATTTCCTTGAATATTCAACGCATACATTCAACATCTATAACATCCTATACGTTATAATAAAAAGGTAAAGAAAAATGAATAGTGTCCCTACTTTCCACATAAGCATACTGTACTAACACTTACAGTAAGTACACATTTTCAATTCTGCCGAGTGCTGTTGATCCACCTCTCATCATTATAACAGCACCATGGGGGAGAATACAGTGTGGGTAGTCCAGCTTTACAAAGCGTGTGTAGGATACCTCCTGCCTCAAAGACCCTAATAAATTATTCACGCCTATAAGAAGAGAAAATGCCTGGATTGGATCGATGGTGAGCTTTTTTGCGAGCGCTGCACACCATTTATTGCTCCGTCCATCCTGGCAAAGACAGCTATCAATGTAAACACCGAGGCATTATTGGGCAAAAACTGAGAGTTGTAAAACGTCAGTTTACACAACGATTCTGGATATGAACATGGACAATAAACGAGAGCATGCTACAGTATGTCATGCGTCAATCCTCGTACGAAATGTCTAATTGAGAAAGATCTTAAACATCCCACAATATGGTAGCTTATCCTCCTGGTCCCTGCGTCCACATATGGAGACTTTACTTTTTTGGGTTCTCTGCATCTTATACTTCATTCCTCACTATTGGACACTTTGTAACATCATTTAATGGTAGCAAAAGCACAATACACTAATACACAAGAGGGTGTCAAACTCGGGTTTCCTGTTCAAAGACGATGCTTAGATTTTATACTTATTAGGTCCTACCAATCCCAAATACTGTATATCGGAAAAAAAATTTAAATGCATGGAAAAGGTTCTGTCTTTATACTTCTTGCACTGTGTGGTCTTTAACACATCCAAAAAATCAGAACAATACCCAAGCCGAATGGGGAGAACTATAAAAAGCAATGCATATTTATCAGCATGTACAGTACCTCTGCAAAAACAGTCGCCAGCTGGTATGTCCAGGTGGTGAAAACAATAAAACTGCACGTGACAAACCCTCATAGGCCGATAAGGACAGGTTTAGACACGTACAGTGCAATACAGGTCACTGTGGATATGCATTATTAGTGATTAGCAATAAGCAACATTTCAACTGAGAGATTCTCTTTCTTTGCAAATGATTTATGATATAGTAAGTAACTAGAGTGAACCAAGAAAAACTTTTTTTTTTTTTTTTTAAAGCTCCAACTTGTAGACCCGCCAACACCTTATAAAACAACACCATTCTAAATTTCCATTGTTTTGACTATAAACTGAGCCGTCTGGCCAGAAACAGTCACAGTAACAGAAAAGTCAAATTATTGGCCTGCATCAAGCAAAGAAAACAACTAAATAGATTTGAAATGACTGGAATTGGTTTAAAAACTGTCCAAAACATTAATACATCTGGACGGATTAATGCTGAACTGGAAGATCTGTGGTTGGGAAAATAAAACGGAATCAAAAAGTAGTGTAAATGGGGAAAAAAAAAAAAGACACTGTGAACCCGATCCCCTCCTGTACCAGCACCACATACACCAGTATACACCATCATGCCATTGATATTGTATATATGGGATTGAGGAGGGTTGGCAAACTCTGCATAGCAACAGATGGGCGCCAACACACTGACCTCTGAGACACGCTTGCCTCATTAACCATCCGCTGAGTGTGTAATAGTACTTTGTAAAGATCCCGACTGCAGTAGCTGCAGTGAACTTTGCACTTGTGCTTGTTAAAACCCTTTTCACCCCAACTATAAGTGGAACACCATGAGCTGCTGATGGTACGTGTTAATGTGTTATGCAAAGAAGATTTCAGAATATAATGAGCCAGGACACAGGCTGTGTACAGAGTAATGTTGCTCAGCACTAATGACTACGTGGTGTATGCATGAATGTTGGAACAATAATTTGGGCCTTTTGCTCCTGTTTAGCCCCTTGGGTATAATTATACTTTCTATCAGGTTCACAGAGTTTCTGTAATAATCAACATGGCATTAAATAATGGTATCGTGGTCATCGTTAATGAAAACATTTGATTTATAAATATGTTGTGCGATGCAACAGAATAATAACAGTATTATTATAAATTATGTGCTTTTCTGAGATAGCATGGATATAATTATGCAAGTATTTTTTTTTCATTACAAACTGACTGGAAGCAACTGATTTGAGATTAAATTTTTACTTAATTGTAAAAATCCAGGACTTTTGATTGTGCAGAATAGAACGGTTATGAGCTTATGCCAGTGTTTCACTAGTGCTTGGATACCATCAAGGTAGAAAGTTTTCTCAGTATGTCAGACCCATGATCGGACATCCTGTTTCACATCTGAAACACTGGCCTCCCAGGAACTCCTTTAATGTCCTAAAACATAAAAGTTCCTGTAATGGTGCAAGTGGTGCTGGTGGGTATTAGTGATGGGTCGTTCATGAATGATTCGTTCTTTTTGAACGAATCTTTAACGTGACTCAGAAGAACAAGGAGTCTAGGAGTGTGGTTCGTTCATTTTCTACTGGGCGCGCATGTGCAAATCAGCGCAAAACCTCCGTAGGTTATGTACAGGAAACAGAATTGAACGGTCCTCAAGGAATCTTCCAAGTGCGAGTCGTTCGTTCTTTTGTCACGTGACTCCCATCGACTATGCAGTACAATATATTCAAAAGAACGAACGACTCGGACTGGAAGATATGAGTGGTGAGCTGCTCATTCTGTTTATAATAATATGTCCTTAGCTGCATTTTCACTACTGGAACTACAGCCAACATTTGTATATGTAAACGAGTTGGGGGTCTGTTTATTGAAAAATGTAATTATTAATTTCTGATCAAAAGAACGAAATGAACTGAATGACTCAAGAAAAGATTCGTTCATTTTGATGAACAAGATTCAAAGAACCGAGTCACTAAAATGAGTCAAACTTCCCATCATTACTGGGTATGAGTAGTATGAGGTTGTACATTGAAAAAAAAAAAGAAAGAAAAGAAAAATAGAACTTTGTTTATCAAACTAGGATATTTATTTGCTGAGAGGATTCCAAAGGAATGGGATTACTGGAATCATCATTCACAGTTTAAATGTTTTAATGCTGTTTTTCTGTGCACACCGGAGCCCTGATCGAACATCCTGGCCTTCCGGGTCAAAATCTTCCTTTAACTGCAATCTTTTGTGCTGGTCAAAGGCAGGGAGCTTTCTTGGTACCCAAAGTGCACTCACCTTCCAGAAATATTGCGGATTATTGGGTGTACCCTACCCACAGACAGGCAAATTGGGTGACAAGCAATCGGTCAGTTTTATTCAGGATCAGGTTTCTTCATTCACGAGGAGCATCATAAGAAGTCCTGGTTTGACCTGTACATAAATTAACAGATCTATTTTCTTTCTTATTTTAAAAATGTTTAACACTTCTGTAATGTTGCCAGTTTGTGAGCAAAATTAGAAGACATATCATGTACCATAAAAATGCCCTAAAGGCTTAGGAGGTGATATATTCTTGTCCTAGTGCCCACCCCTATTCATGACCTACTAGTCTTAGTGGGGGGGACGACATTTTTTTTATGTAAGGAGTCTCCAGTCTCAGCATTGTATCATTGTTACTAGCAGAGACTGGAGACTCCTTCCATAAATAAAATGCCTCCTCCTTATAAAACACTTTTTCCTTTTTCCTAGTTTCCTGATCCAATCAGAACCATGATTAAAAACGCTGCCACATATGACAAGGCATAATAATATGCACAGAAATCTAGATCATGATGTACAAAAACTATTATGTTAGTTGTATGGTTATTTTACAATACAACAATCTTACTGTTCGTGTCTTTTATAATTAAGTTATACATTAGTATTAGCGCTGCTGTGTTAGTAAAGTTCATCTAGTTTAATATCAAGAAAAAAAATCTCATATAAAAATAAATTCCTTGGTGCCTTGGAAATCCCTCCAAAATATCAAAAGTCCTTATTGAACCTCATGAAATGAAAGTGTTATTTTAAAAGAAGCAAAAAGCCAATTTTCTTCAGTGTGGGTCAATAAAAAATGATTTTCAACAGTGATTTTTCTGCCTATTACGCAAAAGTATAAAGGCAATTTCATTCAACCCTTTTCTGGATCATCCATTATTGCTGTGAAGTTGAAGAAATGTCTCTTCACAGACAATAAAAAAAATTAATAAATCAAATAAGACACTTTCCGGAGGAGCTACAAGAAAACGGCATAGGCACCGAGTGTGTTTGTGTAAAAGCGGTCCAGAGAAAACAGAGAGAGCTGCTATAACACCTTCAACAACTTGTGCTGTCATTTTCCATTTATGTTACCAAGCCGTTTGCTGTTTCCTGATGCGTTAACAATGTGCACAGCCTGCATTCAGCATTTCTGCAGAGCTTATGATGCAGAATGATCCTCCTGCGCGTGAAGAACGAATGTTTAACACACTGTGTAAAAGTAAAGTCCTCGTCCATCAATAACATTTATTGTTAACATTTTTGGCATTTTCCTTTTGCATTGATAATTTATCACAGTTAATCCCTTTTCCACCAAAGTGAACCAGGTGCTAGATCATATCTGGTGCTAGCCTTCTAAGAAATGAAATGGTAGCAGCAACCACAACATCAACAATAGCGGACTAGGTATCTACCACACACATGGATTTGTGAATCATTCTCCTGGCTTTGAGATCAAACCATCATTACTAGAAAGCATTACTGCTGCCCATTGCATTTTGAGTCCATTTTCTTTATCTTTTGTGGGGGTGAACACAACACTAGTATACACAGGAAGTACAGTACTTCGGGTAAAAATGGCGGTCACAAACATTATAATTAGTCCTGACCTCCAGCCCCGATGTTAACGGTTCTTTGTTGTAGCCCAGAAAAGTGTTGGTGCCCCCATGGAACCATTTTTTCTGTTTGAGAGCTCCAAATTTGTTTCGAATTAGCCTTGGTGAAAAAAGGCCTTAGTGAATGATACAGCACTTATGACCCGTAATTCAAAATAGTACTACATGACACATCATAGGATGGCAGATGATTATTATTATTAATATTAATAATAATATTTTTTCTTTTTATTTATTTATTTATTTATTTTGTAATTCTGATCTTTGTCATCCGTGACCAATGAGCATACAATTTGTACCACATGACTTGCCACATGCCTTTCAAGCATGGAAAGTCTACTGAAGAAAAGCTATATAAGAAATCTGAGGATATTTAAAATGCCCGCAATGCCTAGCTGAAGTGATAAAGAATAATTGCACAAGTTATGATTATGATTCATAATTATGATTATGAAAAAATTGTGTGAGTGAGTCATGGATCCATGCCCCATCTAACATCATTGCATATTAGGAGATTAAGTCAAGGGAAGTTACTCAGGGAAAGTTATACTGTTTAAGAATCAGGTAATGTGCATGCTTTATTCAGTTTTATGAATTCTATTGCGGATTTTGTCTCCTCTGTTCTTATAGAAACCTCCACTATTCTGGGAAAGCTTTTCACTATTTATTTTCATTCAACCACAAGTGCATTTGTGAAGCCAGATAATGATTTTGAGTAAAGAGGTCACGGGCACAATTGGCATTCCAATTCATTCAAAGTGGAGTTGAAGTCAGGGCTCTGTGCAGGCCACTCGAGTTCTTGTCAAACCATGTCTTCATGGAGTTTACTTTGTACAAAGGGACATAGTCATGCTGGCCCTCTCGATTTTTTGTGAAAGAAAACTGCAATGCTAAAGAACACAAAGACATTGTATACAGTTGTGTTAAATACACCCACATGCACATATGGTTGAGACAGTCAGGTGTCCACAAACTTTTGGCCCTATAGTGTATACAGTATATATTGTTCCTTAAAACATTGTTAAGTTAGAATTCTGATCTCCACTGGCATATTTAGTACATCTGCATGCAATATGCCTGGTAGAACTGAAATTTGTTTTTAGTATGACATATTCTGTATACCTCACAAACTGTCAGAAAAAATACTTACTAAATAATAAATATATGTTCAAGTCACCAGGACTTTTAATTGTGCAGAATAACAGAACACCATTCTGAGAGTAAAAACTCCCTTTATTTCTCTATATAATCCGTTGCTACACTAATGCACTTATCCCAGTGTTTCACTAGTGCTTGAATACCATCAAGGTAGAATGTTTTCTCAGTACACCGGATCCATGATCAGACTGCCTGCTTCACGTCTGAAACACTGGCCTCCCAGGAACTCCTTTAATGCCCCAAACATGTGGAAATGGCTTTAAGTGAGGTCAGGAATAACTCTCAGTTGAGTTCCTATAATGTGCAAGTGGTGTTGGTGGGCAGTATGAGGGTGTGCATTGTCCTGCAGAACAACAGAACACCTTTGGTGATCAAACCAGGTCATTTTTCCCCCTGAAAGAGTTCTATTTGCTAAATTTCATTCATTCATTCATTCACAAGAAATTTCATTATAAGTCCCGGTTTGACTTGAGAAATGCCTGTGACATACTCACAGTATGACTTAAAAAATTATGATGATACTGCCAACTGTGGCATTCAGTGAGAAACACCTGTGACAGAATGACCTGTGCAAACACAGACTGGCCAAACAGACTATATACTGTATACATTTGGCATTGGTGGCTCAGTGGTAGGCTTCTTGCCTGCCATGTGGAAGGGCCGGATTCAGTTCCCACCCAATGCCCAAACCCAAGCCACTGGATGCAATGCCAGTCCTAAGCCCAGATAAAATGGTAGGGTTGCCTCAGTAAGGGCACTCGGCATAAAAACCTGTGCCAAGATGTGTGCGAGTTGGATGGTCCGCCGTGGCGACCTCTCGACCGGAGCAGCCGAAAGACCAACAACATGTATAGATACAGTATATTTAGGTGGCCCATTCACAGCTCTGCACAGCAGTGGCATTTTACATAATACATTTTTAATACAGACATTTATCTGGCTCTAATTTGCACCATGGGGACTGAGAAATTTGTGCATAGCAACAGATGGAGTACAGTCAGTAAGTGCATACTTACAAAATGTACCTGTAAAGTAGATAAACATGAATCTTTGCTATAACACAGTTCAGAATAATTTTCCTGCAAAAACAAACTCTAATGTAAAACGATCAGATGTATGTATGTATGTACAGTGGTGATGTGCACGATCCAATACATCTATAATCCTTCATAATTATAAGCATAAATAGAGACAATAGATTCAACAATGCACAATAGCCCAAGGTCAGTAGGATGCACTGGTTTTTATTTATTTATTTTATTTTTCACTCTGCCGCAAATAGAATTTAGGTTACATCCATTAAGCACATTATGTCTATTTATAGCTGAGGTCAAGCGTGGCTTTTTGTTCTGACAAAATAAAGCTGCATTTAATCTGGGATCAAATGCACACGTCTTTGTCAATTATATATATGTAAAAAAAAAAAAAAAAAAAACATTATGGGAATTTTCTTTTTCAATTTCAACCCTGTCCAGATTTTTTTTTTAATCAAAGGTTATGCATTCAGCTTGTATAACCTTTTCAAACAGAAATGTTACAATGTTACTTAGAACAAAGCCTGTCTGCGAAACACATGTCACGTGCTGTCAGTCTGCATCCGAAACGAACAGGCAAGGCGCGAAAAGGAACAATGCTGCACTAATCATCTCCTGCGTGTGAAATCTGGGACATTAATAAACTTGATCACACGTGCCTATGTTTGACATTAATATAGTGGCTTATCGTGATATGTCAATATATATTCTTTATATATCCACTGTATATTAAGCGTGTCTGAACTTTAAACACAAAGCCACAGCTGAGAGAAATATATCCGTATAACTTACCTCACCGAGCAGGTTTAAACGAAACGGGTTTCCATCGCGACAGAGGGAGAAGTCCGTGCATTGACAGCTCAGCGCATCCTTCCTGCTCGGGATTGTCTCTCGGTGTCTCTCGCTCTCAGACCGACAGTTCACGTTAATCCCAGTCCGAGCGCATCTGCTGCGACGTCACGCATTAGCGCTTCGCTGGAAACAGTAACCAGGAAACACTGAAATTCAACTCGAATCACTTTGCGATCACCAGGCCTTCAGCATCCTTATACCGGTACCGACAGAGGAGACCGGGGTCAGATGGAACACAGCCAGCCAGGACGCACTGACACACACACACACACACACACACACACATACGCACACACACTGCGTACTGTATTAGGTATGGGGATCAGCACTCACCTCCCGATACGGGTATTATCACGATACTGACAGTACCGATGCGAATAAAATTTTGATTCTATAAGTATCACGATTTAATAAATTTCCCGATTTCATATCACATTGCCCCTGATTGATTTTGTTACAATTTTTATTATTTTTTAAGGGTGCAGTGGTACAGTAGCTCAAACATCTCATACATACATCTGACAAATAACTAAAACTAGATCTTTGAAAAATGTTTAATGATGAATTGAATGTAGCGCGTTTCTTATAACATTAGTTTTCTCACTTAAAAAACCACTTAAAGCGTTTAACCTCAAATACAAGCGTTTAATATTTAAATGAGCAGCACATGTCGGTTTATATCATCCACCATAATTATTACTTCTAAACAAACTTTAGCAAATAATTCATTCCTGCCACACAGGATAAAAAAAATGTAAATAGTTCAGTGTACCTCCTGTAGGGTTATAAAGAAACAGCGACGTTTTACTGCCTCAAATACCTAATTTCTTAAAACTCATCTTGATGGCTTCTAATGCAGGCTATTTTTGTCTAATTAGTCCTCATGGTGTTTTGAGACTAGTGTAATAGTGTGTAATGAGTGGGTTTGAGACTAATTCACTCACAAATTTTTGGAGAAAAAGGCAGATCGGAGGCTTTTAAGTCATGTTGATAATGTAACGGCATTAAAAAAAAAAAAAGCGCTCCTCAGATGCTTCTGCGCTCGGAACAGAATCATTTATACTGTATCTGAGGCTGATCGGCCGATCACAGGTCATGGCCAGTCAAAGTGAAAAACCAGCCAATTCTGGACACTGGCTGCTCGACTGGTTCATCTTTATTATAAATAGGAAAAAAAAAAACATTTTTTTTAAAACTGATGTTGAAGTCAGTGTGACAATACATTAATCAGCATACAAAAGAATCACGATTCAACTGAATCCATTTTTCCTCCATCTCTACTGCATACATCATGCTGCATCCTCATGTGCTCCATCACCTGCTTCCTGTTCCGTCATAATCAATTATAATTTCCACTCAAGTGTACAGATTCTGTTAGCTAGTGTCTTCAGCTTACTTTATTGTTTTTGACCCTCTAAAATTTGACCTTGTTAAATAGGTCGGACATTGAAGTCAAACTGGAACGTTCTGATTGACATTTACACAAGGCTTTAAGCAGGACACTTTGTCTCAGTAGACCATTTCATTTGAATAGTGCAAACATTTTAAAGTAGGCCTTACATCCGCGAATGACCCGGCCAAAGTGGCACAGAACCCACTGCAGTCATTTCTGTGAACATACAGAGAGTGAAAATCATCCTTCAAAAATAGACAGATAGCTTTTTTCACCAACTTGCGAAGGAGACCCATCTGTCTGTTGAAACTGTACACACATCATTCACCGGCGCCACTTGCACATTACAGAAACTCGACTGGAAGTTATTGCCACATATTAGTGCCCCAAAATTTTTGATATGTGCACACATGGAAAGCATGGTTAGAAGAGACTGGTGTGTAAGATTAAGTTATAGAACGCTTGTGTACTGAAAACACTTTTTACCTTGATGGTATCCAAACATGGTAAAACTCTGGGGTAAGTGCATTATATAAAGAGAAATAAAGGCTGTTTTCTGTTATATTGCACAATCAAAAGTCCTAGTTTGTCTTGAACACCCCTTGTAAATAAGACACATTGAATGCTTTTGGGGGATGTTCAATGAATGAAATATACTGCACACTTACAAAAGTTAATTTTTTTTTTTTAAAGTGCATGACTTGCATCATTGCCCAATTCATACATATTTATTAATGCAAAGTGTGTGAAAATCACAAGATTTGCAAATTTCTTTAGTATGTTTTTTTTTTTTTTTGGCACTTTACGCCACTTATTTGCAGAATCTGTTACTGTTTGCTTGCTTCTCTTTCTTTTCAGCTCTGTTAATTCCTTAAATATTATAATAAGCCCTAGGCACATCAAAAAGTCTACCTATATGTGTAAGCTTATAAAACTTACAAAAACGTACAAAAACGTCCAGGTTTAACAAATTCTTTGGGTTCATTTGACATAAACAAAGTAAGTAAATAAAGTAAGTAAGTAAACTAAATAAGTGCTTAATAATTGTTTCAACATTTAACCAGTAAAATTATTACATCCTGCATTTCATTTTTAGATAAATATATGTTATTCCCCATGTATCAGATATGTTTTTTTTTCTTTCTTTTTTTATTTTTAGGAGGATTCAAAGGCAGACTATCTGTTATTGAACTATACATTTATGTGTTTTCTGGTTTGATGGTGTCTGCCATCTTATTAAAAACAAATCTAACTAGTTAAATTTCACTGATGAATGGAGGTACAGCTTTCTACACCTATAAGCAATGCATTTCTCTGTCCAAAAAGAAAAGGGGAAAAAGATAACTCTGGGTGAGGTTTGAACACACAGAGCTTAAAAGTTGGATGAAGACTGAAGGCATGCTAGACTGTCTTTAAGCCTAGCACTGAGATGTTTGAAATATCCCTTCAAATTGAGCCAGGCACAATTGGGGTTCATTGCCCCATTATAATTAAGGCCATGCTCTCTGGCTCCCCCTGGCAGCAAGTGATGGTCTGTCCGTGATCTCGGCTTCTAGGGACTAAACAAAAAACAACTTTTATTTCTTTAATTTATTTACAATGGGCCTTGCTCATCAAGCTGAATAGGATAAATAAATAGTTAGTGCCAGAGTTTGCACAAGAAAAATAGTATTTATAAGAATCCTGTAAATTTAGGATAATGTTTATATCCTACTTGTGCTCCAGAGGAGGTGTAAATTGGTACAAAAGAAGACTAAAGAATGTAAACCTTGACTTCAAATCCTTTTTACTTCCTATTAATTAGTGGACTTTTGTTTTATCAGATTGAGTACAACACACACATTTCTGCATGCAAAGACACACTGTTCTCTGTACATATAAACATGCATTGACTGTTCTTTGTATACACATACACACACTTACAGGTCCAATAAGGAAAAGGTCCCTTGCACTCGTTGCTGACTTATTCTCCATGAGTCGCAACCTATGGCTAAGGTTGTGGCATTGACTAAGATCATGACTCAAACATGATCTATATGGTTGCTCAAGTATATTACCCCTATATCCCAAAGTATATTTGCTGGATATCCATAGATTCATGCATCACCTTGTCAGTGTCTGAGGTGTGTTAGAAGTAAGTAGTGGTGATGAAGCAAAGAATGTACTAACGTGGTGTTGCTGTGGTTTGAACCTGGGACCTTCCAAACCATAGTCCAACACCTTAACCACCAGATTACCCCTACCTTCCACTTTCACTGCTGTGATAGAAAACCAATCACACAAACTGTATAGTTATTTTCAACTGCCTTTATTTTTCCCTAAGTGCTCAGTACCACCAAGGCAAAATGCCACCCTGGGTCATGAGTTCTGTGCTGTCACTGTTCTATGTTTTGGTAGAGCCCATGACAGACAGAAGGGGATTCCATCTATCCATTGACTGTTTATGTCTCATATAACTCATCACATCTTAGTAGTCTGACCTGAAATATTTCTCTCCCATAGATTTCACTTAAATTCTCAAATAGACAGAACAAATAACATCCCATATTGGTTCAAAACGGAATGGAAATTTACTTTCCAATTGCAGGCGATTATGTATTTTACTGGCTGGTTGGCAACTCTTATGGGTCATTTGTTAAGTCTACCATTTGGTCACTTCTACCATTTGGTCACTTCTACCATTTGGTCACTTCTACCATTTGGTCGCTACTACCACAAGGTCATTGTCAAATCTACCACCATTTGAAAATTTCAGCCACTGGGTCATTATTTCCACCAGGGCTTTTGTCGTCTACCATTTGGTCATTTCTGCCACCAGGTCATGCCTTCCACTAGGTCATTTATACAATCAGGTCTTTTTTCATGTCGTCTACCATTTGGTTTTTTCTCACATCATGTCATTTCTTCCACCAGGTTGTTTCTTTCATTAGGTCATTTCTACCACCAGGTCTTTTATCAAGTTTACCATTAAACAATTTCTTCCACAGGGTCATTATTTCCACCAGGATTTTGTCAAGTCTACCATTTGGTCATTTCCACCACCAGGTCTTTTTTCAGGCCTACCATTTGGTCATTTCTCACATCATGTCATTTCTTCCACCAGGTTGTTTCTTCCACCAGGTTATTCCTTCCACTAGGAAATTTCTTCCACCAGGTCTTTTGTCAAGTCAACCATTTGGGCATTTCTTGGTTAAATGGATAATTTACTTGGAGAAATCCAAAATAATCCACTTAAAGACATTGGCTAACAGCAAATATATTGTCTGGATGCCATTAATTATTATTATTATTATTATTATTATTATTATTATTATTATTATTATTATTATTAAAGGCCCTAATAATGCCTAATAATATTGCCTAGCCATTGTAGTTAATTAACACCAGTGCATAGAACCAAATGAAAGACTAGGGATTTATTTATTAACTTTTTAAAAACTATATTATTATTATTATTGTTTTCAAGTCTTCTATTTGGTCACTTCTAACTCATAACTACCACAAGGTCATTGTCAAATCCACCACCAGGTCATTTCTGCCACCAGGTCTTTTATCAAGTCTAAAATATGGTCATATAGAATAGGGATTTATTTATTAAGCTGTTAAAATGTTGTTATTATTATTATTATTATTATTATTATTATTATTATTATTATTATTATTATTATTATTATTATTATTATTGCCTTGGCTGAACCAAAAAATTTTTTTTAATGACTGGGTAATAAATGCACAGTACACCCCACTGAAACACAGAGCAGATGCCCACATTGTGACTTTTACACTGAAGTTCTGCCGGTGCCGCTGTGACTGGAGTAAACACACCGCCGCCATGTTCAGCAGTTTGCCCTGAGACTCCGGAGTGAGAAGATGGGTTCTGTACTCGGACTTTGTTCTGTGGCGAGTTGGGTAGGTTTGCATTTTTTTTAATTTGTAATAATTCATGACTAATTACAGCTAGGTCATAGGGATGTATATCGAACATCACATCCTGCTTGTCGCTGTCAAGGTCATAAAGTGAAATAATAATAATAATAATAATAAAAACTGCGGCAGCTGAAGTGTCGTGACTTGCATTTCAACTGTCTTTGTAAATCGCACACCGTGTACAAACACTTTAATAATATTGTTTAAAAAAAGAAAAGAAAATGCATATATATTTTTTAATCATTATATCAGATATTTGACTGTCAGTCTCCTTTAGTGTCTGATTTATTCTACATGTTTACTGGGTGTTTCCTCGATTTGGCCTTCGACATTGTTAGAATGTTTTTAACTAGCCAGTTGTTATTAACTGTCACGGTCGGACAAGAATGACTAGCCAACGTTTTAGTTTTATTACGTATTTTCTCCACAGTCATGTTGTATCATGTAATTAGGTCTGGGAAGCATGGTAACCTCTGTTATTGTGATTACGCCACTGTTGGCTTGGCCTCATTTAGATTAGCTTAGCTTAGCTTGTTTTGCTAACATCGGAAGTGTTGCGCCACGATCATTAAAAAACAAATATCATGTGTCAGGAGTGAAATACACATGATAGTCATTTAAATAAGTCATTCACAAGCAAAGAAAACAACATTTTACTTGTTTTTATTTTTCCACTTCACTAAATATTTCTATATTTATTCCAGTTTTGAAGGCGACGTAATTCCAGTATTTTTCCACCATGACGTCATGTTGCTAGCTCTACAGGTCATAATGCTTTTATTTAAAATGATCATGACATAATTTTTTAAAAATTAAAAATAAATAATATTAATTTAATCGCCAGGCTGATGGAAACACTTTCTTATGTAACTTAGTAGGTTTCTTGTATTTATTTATTAAGTCAATATCACTATAATTATTTTCTCCTTTTGTCAGGTTAAACAATGCATTATTTTTATTTTTTGAGATTACCACATTTTGTTTACACATTTTCTTTAATACACAACCTGATACCCAGCATGTAGTAATAATAATGATTTGATAAACATCAAAAGCTTAGCACTGTTGCCTTGCACCTCCAGGGTTCGGGGTCGATTCCTGCCTCGGGTCAGTGTGTGTGTGTGTGGAGTTTGCGTGTTTTCCCCAGTGCTTAGTTGGTTTCCCACCAGGCGCTCCGGTTTCCTCCGACAGTACAAGGACATGCAGATTAGCCCAGTTGTTATGAATGGTAATTACTAGGGCCCAGCCAATACAGTATTATCACGTTCCTGTAAAAAGATGCATTTTTAAAAATAGTTTCCAGTCAGTTCTCTTAAAAACAAAAAGGTGAAAGTTACAGTATTACTATTAATGATGGATGGATGGGGGAAATGTGGGGCTACAGCAGCAAAGTAAATTGATGTATAATATTCAACATATATTAACAAATAACACAGTGCAATGGCAATTTGGTCCAAAAACGTAAGATGAAGAAGGGCACCTTCAGAATAACAGGTTAGCTACAAAACCACATCAAGGTTTAGGATAACAGCAGCAGACATTCACATTATCTGCCTCAATCAGTGGTGTTGGTGGTGAACTGTGTGGGTTTAATCAATTAATCTGAGAAGCTGATGGTGTATCCTGGTGGAAGGAGATGTGCACCCTGGTGGCAGAAATGATGTGGTGGCAATCATGACCAAATGGTAGACTGCAGAAAGGGCTAGAATGTGGACGTGAGCATCATTTGGTGGTACAAGTGACCAAATGGTGGGCATATAACCTGTTGGCCAAAATGATCTGTTTTCAGAAATAACCTGATGGTAGATAGGCCAGGGTACCACTCAAACTTTTTCGATATTGAATACTATGATATTGATAACTGGTTTTGCCCGGTTGCCCAGCACTTAACTCTAATATACAACCTTTTTCTCTCTCTCTCTCTCTCTCTCTCTCTCTCTCGCGCTCTCTCTTTAGATCCCCTGCCTTTGTGGCAGCGCTCCTTGCCTTCTGTGTAGATGTTGCCCCAGTGGAAACAACTCGACGGTCACTCGTCTGATCTACTCCTTTTTCCTGCTTCTGGGAGTTGGCATCGCCTGCATTATGCTGATGCCCGGCATGGAGGGCCAACTCAAGAAGGTAGCCACTGTTTTGTGTTAATGTTTAAAAAAAATAATAATCTTTGCATCAAATCCAACTGTATTGTCCACTGAGAGAAACAACTCGTTAGTAAATATTGAGAATGTGTTGTGTTTGCAGATTCCGGGTTTTTGTGAAGGAGGAATGGGAACCTCGATCCCAGGCGTAAAGGGACATGTGAACTGCGACGTGCTGGTAGGCTACAAGGCCGTGTACCGTGTGTGCTTCGGCATGGCCATGTTCTTCCTCCTGTTCTCTCTCATCATGATCAAGGTTAAAAGCAGCCAAGATCCACGAGCCTCTGTGCATAACGGGTATGTAGAACTACTACCTAGTGTTATTTCCACCCCACTCATTCACACTTTATTTCCAACTCCAATATAATGTAGTAGACAAGTTAAAAGTGACCAAATACTTATGACATGACTGTAGATATGCATTTCCTTTCTGTAAGTAAAAGTTGTTAACTTTATTTCCCATTCCGTGCAGGTTTTGGTTCTTTAAGTTTGCTGCAGCCACTGCGATTACAGTAGGAGCGTTCTTCATTCCTGAGGGTCCTTTTACAACCGGTAACGAGTATTTTTCAGTCATGATGTTCATAATTACATTAAAGACTGCAATAAAACGCCACGTCCTTCAGCACACCAGGAAACTAACAGCATTTCTTGTGATTCTCTTTTAGTGTGGTTCTACATCGGCATGGCTGGCGCGTTCTGTTTCATTCTGATTCAGCTCGTGCTTCTGATCGACTTTGCTCACTCCTGGAACGAGTCCTGGGTGGAGAAGATGGAGGAAGGAAACTCTCGCTGTTGGTATGCTGGTAAGCATGATAAGCGATTTGTTTACACACAGCCATAAACGGGTTTTTAAAAAATATATATATTTTTTTACTTCAATGCAGTGCTGAGTTTTAGGCGAAAGCAGTCCACTTCCTGCAGTCGAACAATGGGATTCGAAACTTTGTCTCAGAATAGCCAGGAATAGCATTTAGTTTTCACATGAAAAAAAAAGTAAAATACAAGTTTTATGTAAAGTTTTTTGTGTTGCAAAAGGTTTTTAGCATAATTAATTCTAGTGTAATAAAATAAAATAAAATTAAGAGTGAGACAAACTTATAATACAATATTTCTGTCTCACCACTGTTTGTGTGCTCCGTAGCGCTTCTTAGTGCCACAGCCGTGAACTACACCCTGTCCTTGGTGTCAGTGGTGATGTTCTACGTGTACTACACCCACACTGATGGCTGCACTGAGAACAAAGCCTTCATCAGTGTCAACATGCTGCTGTGTGTGGGAGCCTCCGTCATGTCCATCTTACCCAAAATTCAGGTAACTGACATCACAATGAGTTTAAACAAAGTTAAATGAAATTCCCCAGTCTGTAAAAACCCTACTAAAGCCATTTTTTGAGATTCACTGTTTGTTTTTTAACTGGGTTTTCACAGACAGAGTCACATATATAATGAGAACACTAGTTTCATTGACTATCTGTTTATAATGTGATAACAACACAATTGTTAAAAAATGTGAGAGAGGCTTAACAGGAGTTTAGTGATGTTGACTATTTTTGAAAGGGTCTTTTTCTTTCTTGATTTAGGAATCACAGCCCAGGTCTGGTCTCCTGCAGTCCTCCGTTGTCACCATGTACACTATGTATCTGACCTGGTCTGCTATGACAAATGAGCCTGGTAATTATCCTGAGATATTAAAGCAACGTGCTACCATTAAAAAAATAATAAAACAAGGACTGATTTAAATACGACTCTTTGTTTTTCAGACCGCACATGCAACCCGAGTCTTCTGGGCATTATTGGCCTGAACAGCACCACCCCGGCTGGCCAAAGTCACGTGGTTCAGTGGTGGGACGCCCAGGGCATTGTGGGATTGATCCTGTTCCTGATGTGTGTTTTGTATTCCAGGTAAGTTCCTGTTTGTTTCTGGCATCATAATGCCACATGCTTATATATTTATGTATTTATTTATAAAATTTTTACCTGAACGTACAAAACCTTTTTTTTTTTCTTTTCCCCCCTTCAGCATCCGCAATTCCAATAACTCTCAAGTCAACAAGTTGACGCTGACTAGCGACGAGTCTGCCCTGATCGAGGATGGTCCAGCACCAGAGAATTTTGACGAGGGAGACGATTCGAACCGGGCCGTGGACAACGAGAAGGACGGCGTCACGTACAGCTACTCATTCTTCCACTTCATGCTGTTCCTGGCCTCTCTGTACATCATGATGACTTTGACCAATTGGTACAGGTACGCCTGAGCTACAGTCTGACCATTATAAATGAGTCTGACTGTTTTAAACGAATCCTGCTCTCCAGATTTAAGTCTTTTCTATTGAATATTTTTTTAAACATTCTAATTTATTATCTAGTTTGTGCCACAGCATTGTTCTATTCTGAAAGTGAAGTTACTAATTTTCATCAAATTCAATGATCTTATGACCTTGCACATTAATCATCTACATTATAGAAATTCATTGTAAAGACAGTTGAACATTGTGAAAGTAATAAAAAAAAAAGTAAAAGTACTTGGGGTCCAGAACAACAGAGAGTGTGGAACAGCATGTACAGGCAGGTTGGAAAGGGTGGAGAAAAGTGTCAGGTTTGATGATAAAAGATTATCAGCGAGAATGAAAGGGGTGATGGTAAAGACAGTGGTGAAACAAGTATGGATAGGATCAAGAATGAATCCATCAGAGGGAAAATCCATGCAAGATGTTTTGGAGATAAAATCAGAGAGGCCAGATTGAGGTGATTTCGACATATTCAGAGGAGAGATTGTGAATATATCGGTAGAGGGATGCTGAGGCTGGAACAGCCAGGTAGGAGGTCTAGAGGAAGACCAAAGAGGAGTACACAGGATGGGGTTAGATGGGCCCTGACAGCCGAAAGAAAAAAATAAAACAATTAAAAAATATGTTTTAAGGCTTATTGCTACCTTGAAATTACATTACTTGAAACCACGGTGCAAAATTAACGAGAGTGTTTTGTATAAGTAAAAAAGGCCTGGTAGGTAGCATGTCGTGACAGATTGAGTGTGTGCCGCCACTCAGATAGCATGAAGTAAAAATATTTCACCAACGCTTTCATTTTTTTTTTTTTTTTTAATTTATAATAATAAAAATAAATAAATAAAACCCTTGGATTCGATAGAACCGTGATGCAATTGTTTATGCCATTTTAGTTTTCTATAATGTTTGAAATAAGAAATGTGATCCAGCATCACTGCCAGCTAGAAGGGCCTGAGGGTAAAGTGTGATGCACTGTTAACTTCCTGATATCCGGATACATTTTGCTAACTAGATGTGCCTGCGAGTTCATTTGCATAGAATTTTAACGACACACTCGTGAGCAGTTTTTTTTTAATTTTTATAAAGTACAACGCCATCTGTTAAATTTTGGAATGAGCTAAAGTACGCAGTGAAGTACGCGGAATAAAGGTGTGAGATCACGTTTATTAAGTAGATAGTAGATTTCAATCTCACACCCATAAGCGTGTAGTAAATAATGTACAGCGCCATCTGTTAAATTTTGAGATAATGATTTGGCTGTGCACATGCGTGCACAAACTTATCTTCCCCTCCAAATATTTTTTTTGCAAATATCTTCAATGTACAGAAACGCCAACTTTACAGTTTTATTATATGTAATAAATATATATTCTGCCATTAAAAAAAGAAAAGCCACAAGGCACCATGAGAGATGGGTATGTGGTTTTTAAAAATAAATGGGACATTGCAGCAACCGGTCTAGACATGGCGGCAAAGGTTTTGCACTTTGCAGATGGTATGAACCACCGAGTCTAGTATTGTTTTCCCCCGTGTCTGTTTGTATATTTATATCCATTTTCTATAATCTACATAATATCTACTTTCTTCTTTTCAGCCCTGACTCCAACTATGAGGCGATGACCAGCAAGTGGCCGTCAGTGTGGGTGAAGATCTCCTCCAGCTGGATCTGTATCTCGCTCTACGTGTGGACACTGGTGGCTCCACTCGTCCTTACCAACCGTGACTTCGACTGACAGGGAGGGGGGAGAAGAAAGCTTCAACTAAATCCCGCCCTTCGAAATTGTGAATATCTGCCTGTAAATGAAGGGTCAGTCGGGTTCATAATTGTAAATGGCTAAAGATGGTGCATTCCTGTGTGGTTAATCCTCAGTTTCTTTTTTGGATTTAACTGTTGCATGTAATGTAGTGATATTTATTTGTGCTGTACGTCATGAGAGGTTTAAAACAGATTTTTGAGTACAGGATTATTTACGTCTACGTCCTGAAGGAAAATTAGGAATGATTCTTGGGGAAAAAAAGTAGCCTGGGCTTGACAGTACTGTTAACTTTTTGCTATAAATTATTCATGAAGCTATAGGAACACCATACATTAAATATTTCCTGTATAAAAGTTCAGTATTGCAAGTTTAGCAAGTATCATTGCTACGTAGAAGATTAGATTTGCTGTTTTTTTTTCTCCCATTCCTATCAATTTGCATCAAATCATGACATTTGGGATATTATTTCTGAAACATAGCTCATGTAAAATGCTGTTTTATTAACATCAGTGTTGGCATTCTTGGTGCATGTTAATGAATTCCCAGGCTTGTAGTTAGGACTGTAAAATGCCACAGTGCTAATCCTTTTGCAACTTGCACAGATTAGTTGAGTTTTATTGTGTTGTATTGTGTTTTAAAATGTTTTTTTTGCACTGATTCATTGCTTTACAAACTTGTGTTAAAGTGATCTGTTAACTTCATATTTGTATTTTGCTTCTATGCCATATTAGACGTGTGTTAGCAGCCTGCTGGAGGTATTAGTCTAGTAGCTGCTGTTAAGTAACATTATAGGCGTTGATGCATTGATGTATTTTTTTTTTCTCTCTCTCTTTTGTCACTTTGGCATTGTGCATTGTAATGTTGTCTGAATCAATAAAGGTTTAAACCCCCCCATATATGTCATGTGATTGACATACCTTATTATCTGCAAGTGTAACAGAAGGATAGATCAGATTCTTCATCCTTCCAACTTGAGTCTTTTAATTCCTGACTTCAGCACAGATAAAAGACCAATATTGTGATCGGCTAATTATACAATGTATTTAACACTCTTTATATATTACACGCACAGAAAAAGTGTAGACGGAGGTTTGCATGAGTTTGCGGGCCCAAAACAACACAACTTGGGAATGCCAATCAGCCTAATCTGCATGTCCTACTACAAGTCATAAAAACCTACAGCTCTGGCACAAATATTTTGAGCATGGTTAAAAAAAAAGTACTCTTTCCAGCAAACAGATCAATACAGGTCATGCAAATAAACCCTGGTCAGCCAGTCATACTGTAGGACTAGCCGCACTTTTTTTTTGTTAAAAGTATCCATGTAAGATGGTTGAGTGTTTGAAGAAAGTTGTCTAAAAGTGGTGTGTGTGTGTGTGTATATATATGATTATTATAATGGAAGCACCAGCTTAAACAACTGTAGCTTTGAGAAGCTTTCAAATAAAACAGGAACCAAATTACACAAGTCATGTTAAGCCTGTGAGCTGCACATCAACACAGCAATGATGACTGACTTGAATGCCTTGCAAATTTTGGATTTTTTAATACCATCATCAAGCTAGAGCTATTAACAAAAGCATACAGAGAAAGGCAAATCACTGTACTTTCAGAACATTATTGAGCTAACAAGAGTACTGTTATGTACAGAGATCTGAGCACAGGCACTTCTATAGCATGTCACATGACTGAAACCCACCCGAACCAGAGAACAGAGAATTCAATATGAAAAAAAAAAAATAAACAAAACTACAATTTAATGTAACAGACTGGCTGCAACGTAACCCTGGACAATGGTGAACAAGATCAAAAAGCCAGACGTGACATGGGAATGTCAAAATCGAATCAAATAAATACATCATCGTCTTGAATATGTACCAAAAAAAAAAAAAACGTCCTTGTCTGGTCCTTTTTTTTGCTTAGTTTTCCTCCAACATTAGGTGTTGAGTTGTGACGGGTCAGTGGGAGGCAGGTCTGAGTCCAGTTCGCACAGGTAGAAGAGCGTAGTCTCACTGGCCTCAGCCTCCGTGAGGGGCTCCAGCCGGATCATCGAGCTGCGTGGAGGCTCTTCTGCTTGCAGGGACGCCTGCAGGAGATCCACGGATTCGTCTGTGTTCTGTTTCGCTGAAGCATGGTTTAGATCCTCAGGCAGTGGCTCTGCAACTGAGGGGAGAGGACTGCAGCCGTCCAGGAAGGCCAGCAGGGGACAGCTGGTGTACTGAATCAACTGTTTATCTGAAACGGGAACAATTAACCCTTTAGTTCACGGCTCTATGCTGATTCCTAAAGATCACTTAAAGTGTTACAGTTTGGTCAAATGTAAATTTTTAGGTCGTCAGTTAGCCATGTTTTGCCGTGGAGCTACAGTTAAGAGTTTAGTTTAGTTTTACCTTGGATTGCGAGCATAATTAGGTCTGGTAATCCAAAGCACTCGCATATTAAAGCAAATAGAAATTAGAAAAATGCCAACAGAAACCCTTTTGAGGATTTCGCAGAAATGCGACATGCGTTGCCATGGACACAAAATTTTAATGAATGCTTTACCTGCACACAATGCTTTAGTAAACAGTACACACAGTGTACTGATGCACACAGATGTTAACTGTATGAGTGAGGCACGTGCACTGAGGCTGAGCATGGGAGACAACTACCCACAAAAACCACTGGCTTAGTTGTGAGCACGTGACGCTTGGTAGACAAAGCATATGTGCACTACTTGTAGTGCAAGACATGTTTATCAAGTAAAGATTTTTTTTTTGCTTGCCTTACAAAACACTCGCAGACCAAGTTACTTCCAATCCCAGGATTCACTGTATTCAGCTTCTAGTAATCAGTAAAACATTCAAATGAAATCCTCACACACTCACTGTAAATACCTTTGCTTATTTTGTGTGACAGTGAGCTTCATTTAATCAGTAGTATGTGAATGCTTGTGTAAATTAAAACTATAAAAAAATTTATCTACAGTACAAAAAAGTGTATACAGTAAACAATATTTTATCTGAAAATTTAGCTGAAATTATGTTGCTACAAAATTAGTAAACTACATTGTTCTTAATAGTTTGGCATTAAAACATAAAGGAATTCTATATTGCTGAGGGGAAAAATTAGGAGAATATCTGCGGTTTCCGGGTAATTGCGGGGTTTTCACAAACAATTATTAGTTTTGTTGTAAGGAAATATCCTCGAACAACTGAGGCTGTGAACTCGAGGGGGGGCGACGACTATAAATGATGAGGAAAATGTTAACAGACTTACCTGCATTGTAATTCTCATTCATGGTCTTCAAAGAATCTCCATCTTTTGAGCTTGAACCTGTTTCCTGTGGCAAATATAACGAGTACATTACTACAAGGATAATTGTTAAGTCATAGTACTGGTATCACACACTGATTTGTCATTCATCACTCAAATTAAAGTTTATTTATTTATTTTTCACACTGGATTTTGGTTGTATGAAAAGCCTAAACGACACGACTCATGTCAAAATCATGTGACCTGTACAAGTATGAACATGACACTAAAGAACATTAAACTAAGAGGCGTTTCAGAACGAAAGTCAGACATTAGAGACGAATGAGATGGTGTCAGCTCATGTCCATTATCAGAGAAACAAACCTCAGGAGAGAACTGTTTTCCATACAGCATGGCCTGAAAGTCTTCCAAGCTGCAGTCGATACTGTCCAAGTAGTCCATCAGCTCAAGTCTGTTTAAGACATCATATTGTTTAATGAACAATGCCTCCCTAAGGCAACAATAGTGTTTGCAAGTTAAATAGGTAAACATGTTCTGATGTAAAAAATACTTTTTTTAATTGGGAGAGAAAAGCATTTTAACATAATAACATTAAGTAAAATTGTTCCATACGCAAGGACACTTGCATAATTAGACTATCCTGTAGCATAGCTAGGAGTATGCTGCTAGTTCTTTTACAAACCACCAATAAACACAATGAAGAGTAAAACATTCAAATTCATTAAATCTTCATGCTAGTGCTGGGACGATATGTCCTCAATTCGATATCATGGTTAAGCTGAACAGTCTACACTGATTATGATTTATGAAGCAATTTCCCCTTGGGGATTAATAAAGTTCTTTTTATTTATTTTTTTTATTCCGTTTCTGTTTTTTGCCTTAATAGTTCACTGACAAGGTCTGTATTATAAATATCCTCAATTATTGAAGTTGGGATATATTTCAACTCTATGTTGCAGACTAGATGTCATTACAGATACGTTAAGATGTTTTTAACAGGACAGTACATGTACTCAAACAGTGAGGAAAGTGTCAACTGAATAAAATAAATAAATATATATTATATATATAAATATATACATAATTAGTATGGGCAAAATTAAGTTGATTAGCTGTCCTGAATGTTGATTTTTTTTTCTCGATTAACTGCCTAGCACTACTTCACACTATGCCTAATACAGTATTAATGTTCCACAGAAAATGTCAACCATGACCTGTCAGCCCGCCCTCCTACTCAGTGCTTCATGAGATTGGTATGTGCTGTACACACAGAGATGGATAGACGTGTTCGTGAAATCACATTCTAAACAGTGGTCCGTTTCCATGTTAAGGTTGACTTTTTATATTTGATTCAAATATTGCCTAACTATGATATATCGTGCCCACGAACAACTTTTCTTGTAGACTCTTGTAGACTCGGCACCATGAGTAGTGCCCACAGTAGTACAGATGATTAACGGGACGTAGAAATACTGGGTCGTGTACTACAGTGTGACATCACCCTAAAAGTCTAATAAGTCAAGTGTTTTCTGCTAATGTCTTTACCAGGGACTAAACTTATGTTATATAAAAGTCATATTAAGAGTTAGATGCTGCCCTGTTCATGTTTTATATAATTGCCTGTCTCTACTCACTTTATGCTTTATCAATCGTTTAGTAAAGTTGCGCAAGTGTAAATGCTTTTTTAAGCCAAGCCAAACCAAATTTCTGCTGATGTCCTTCATATTTACACTAAATATTCTTTTGCAAAATACATTTATTTATTCATTTTAAATAAACCTATTTATATCCAGCATATCCAGTTTGGCTCTCATAAGGTTGGTCCAGCTACTACCAGGCTGAGAATTATAACGTTAAGCAGGTTTTTACTAGCCGTCTCAGCAAGCCCTGGCTCTGTTTCTGGAGAAGATGTATAAAGCCATCTCTAATGGACAAAGTCCATTTCTGACTTACTTGCCCAAAAGATTAATGTTTTGAGAAATGGTTCCACTCTCATTAAGGATGGAGTCCATCATCTTCATTGGGTCCTCTTGACTCAGGGCTGAACAATGGTTTAACTGCAAGGCGCTGCAGGTCGGTTGGATGCTGACAGATGTTTCTCCTTCAGTTCGAACTGTAGTGTCTGTGGAGCTCTGTCCGTTTGTGCTCTGCTTTTCCGTGGTCTTGCTGTTGTCACAGTCTACCCCAATTAATTCAACATCCCTACAGAAAAAATATGAGATTGTCCCCTACCTTACTGCACTGAAAAAAAAATGCTAATTTACATGACATGAAGAGCATGTAGCCTGCTGGTATAAATGAATGTTAGAGACATGTTTATTTACCTCAGATATTCTTGAGGCTGCTTTCACACTATGCACATTGCTTCATACCATGCCTGTTAACAAATCCTCCCGCTCCTCACCTTTCACATTATAATTGTTCCATACTTGAGTACACTTGCATATTTATGCTGTCAGATATCGAGAGTTTGGTTTCAGCCAAAACACAGTATTGGGGCTGATTTAAAAAAAAAAAATATATATATACATATAATACAGTAAATGTGTGTGTCCAAAGAAGCTACTTCTGAAGTTTATGCAACATTGAAGTGACCAATCTTGCTTCCCTAAAAAATTTAAGCTGCTAACTTCAGCCATTTTGTAGAAATTATGTGCCCAAAAATGGCCATTTTCAGGGTTATACAGTCTCACTTCAAACAATAATCATTTAAAATGCAAATTATTAATTTTATGACACTAAAATTGGTTTTAATACGCTTCTGAAAGAAAATGACCTGTAATTTTTTTTTATTCCTTAAATTACAGGAAAGTATTCTGTTTTTTTTGGGTAAAGATTAAAAAGCAAAAAATAATCTGTAGTGTCCGTAATCATATCGCGATATTTTAACAATTTTGCATTTTAGAATAATACACTTTTTCAGGTTTATGTCTTTTCATGTGAGATCTAAATTGGCCAAATTTCATCTGAATGACTGAAAAAAAAAAAGGCACTACATAAAAGCGCAGAAAATTGTATTTAGCAAATGTGGTTTTTTTTATCTGATAATATAAAATGTATATTTTACAAAAAAAAAAACAAACAAAAAAAACCACCAACCAAACAAACAGACAAAACAAAAACTAAGCATGGATCAGGAGATAAGAAATATTAAGTTTTATGAAAAATGGTGTTTATATGATCAAATCTGAAAATGAACTTTTTCACCTAGTCGAGACAAATTTGTTTATTTATTTATTTATTTATTTATTTATTTTTAGCACCAATACCATGTTTTAGCCCGTTTGTGAGCCGGCACTAAGAGTAGACGAGTATAATGTAGTCAAACTTCACGCTTTGCCCAATTTTTAGCTATAGCTGTGCAAGTATGATGAGTGCATGCATACAGATTTCAGAGGAGACATTGATGAGGTCATGTTCTATACCTCCTCTTTCTTGATGAGGCTTATTGATGGCTTTCACTGCACACTGCTGATCCGTGCCCAGGCACGACCCAAAGTGTACATGTAAATTTGCCACACTTTGGGTTCAAGTATACTGGACAATGTGCTTCGACCCATAGTGTGAAAGCACCCGGAGAATATATTTTTAATGGAGACTTCTTCAATAAGTCTTCTTTCATATAAAGCTGTTTGTCCAAAATAATACAGTACTTAATGTACCAAAAATACAAGCGTACATAAAGAAAAAAGGGTGATACTTTAATTTAAAAAATGGCAACAACCAAACATGCGCATACAATAACGCATACACACATACACACTGGTGGAGAAAGAGAAGAGAGAAAGAGCTTACCCCTCATCTACCACTCTTGTTGAGTCCACTGTGACTTCTGCATCCTCGTTCGTGATGTCACAGATGATGACATCATCGTTAATGTCAGAGCTGTTCTTCAAACCACTGACTGCAGCCTGATGGAGAAAGAGGGAGGAAGAAAAATTAAACAGGATGATTCAACAACCAAACACTTATTTCGAACATAATTTTCCATACAATGGGAAAATAAGAACTTCTTTCACTATTTAAGACCTTAGGGTTCTATATGGTTCTTATTAGAGCCCTATATTAATACAAATAGTTGTTTTTTCCCCCCCTTTTCAGGTGCAGTGCTAATTCTTTCCTTTAATATCCTGGATGAGTTTCCAGTCTTCATGA
This sequence comes from Clarias macrocephalus, assembly GCA_011419295.1. Classification (NCBI taxonomy): domain Eukaryota; kingdom Metazoa; phylum Chordata; class Actinopteri; order Siluriformes; family Clariidae; genus Clarias; species Clarias macrocephalus. The sequence goes on from JAAGKR010003628.1 coordinate 59,565, forward strand.
TTCAGCTTTTACACAATTATCAAAGCTCTCGCATTTGCAACAGCATAAAGTGTATGCGGAGTAGGACTCTCTGGTGGAAGTATACGTACGTTGCTGTGGTCCATTGGCTCCTCGTAGATCTGGGAAATGAATTTTGACTTCTTTCCCGTGCTGCTCAATAGCAGAGGCCTTGTGTTACAATAGGAAAAGAAAAAGAAATAAACAAAGTGTCTCAATACACTACACAAAAAAATAAAAACATGCAACTGATGGCGGACACATATAAACTACAGATATGTATACATACAATAACACTGTCAAGTTGGCGTGTCTGTACATTGTAGATATTGGCAAAAACATTGTTTGGGGGTGAGAGGGGTGATGGACCACATCAAGATTAAAATCTGCGTAATAAACTCCATCTTACACCTTCATTCCGCGCACTTAATTTATGTTAATTCCAAAATTAAACAGAGTGCGTTGTAAAAATTTTTTAACAAAGTTACAAGCAAATCTAGTAAATTATAAGAAACTACCTCTTGCGTTTCAAGTTCAACACCCGGTTATTCTGGACCAGTGTGAGGATGAACTGCACAAGCTAACAGGGAGAAAGGACAGAAAAACATCACGGTTTGAACATCATGCACATCATCAAAACATTTTGTAATGATTTTGATTTATATTTAACTTACCTCTTTTATAGCATGTTGCTGTTGCGCATGCTTCTTCCTCAGATCGGACATCTCCCTCCACAGAGCCTCATTCTCACTAGGGGGAGAAAGAAAATAAATGTCTAGATTAGGTAGTGAGAGAGATGCTTGTTATTATTCTATCATGGTATGCAGGTGCAAGGCAACACAGAATTGTTTGGAGATAATTAGTTAATGTTAAGTTAAGTTAAAATTATTTACCGTTTCAAAGTGGCAAGCCTGGCGTCCATGTTTTCCTGTCTGTCGTGCACAGTTTGAACGCTAGACAGAAATTTGGACAGATCCTCTTGCCTCAGTTTGCTGTCTTCTGGTCTGGTGTTGGACACCTAATATAGAGGTGAAATGTTTAGACACAGATTAACTGCACAGTTATGTAAAACTTACATAATACAATCTGCTTTGTCATCACCTCAATCCCAGGAGAGCAAGAATGAAACATCATCTCTAAGAGGCATTCAACTGGCTTTTGAATACCTAAATGAGTTCTTTACATCAATGAAAATAACAAAACATGGGCATTTGCCTGTAGATGTTTATATTTGCAAACAGTAGTAAGATTAAAACAGGGCTGTTTCCCGGAAGAACCACAACATGAATCTAACAAATCGGGCGAGTGCAAATATGACAACGTAACTTGTGTATTACTATTAAGAATTGAATTCTTTAGCGCCAGTGCCATGATTATTACAAGACTGGGATACTGCTTTCTTTCTTTTTTTCCCTGAATAATGGAATAAATAATGGAAAAGACAGATGACAACCAGTTGTATAGCACAGTGCATTACTCTAATCCATCTCTACCCCATCAATATTCTACAACTAATCAAGCAGATACAAGGCCTGGAGGTGGGCCTGAGTGTTACATTCACATTTGCTAGCTCTTTACTCAAACAAGTAGTGTCTATGGTTCTTGAGACTTAAATTTATAACTAATTTGGCTACTAATCAAGAACCTTAAACCTCAACACGAACCCCCCTAACTAGGGTTGGGTACCGAAAAATACCTATATAACCGGTATGTACTGGACCAAAACAGAACGCAAATTTCTGTGTCTCGTTTTGGTGCCACTTAAATGCCTGAACTGTCGATTAATATATTTGTTCTCTGATGACACAGTTGTAATAGGCATTAGATTCATCAACACACATGATTGCTAGTAAAATTTAAATACTGCATTCATGGGGTGTCAGAAATTATTGGAAAAATTTATTATTTCCTTCATTAGAAAACTCTTGAGGACTTCGGAAAGCTTTGATAATACAAATCCAAAACATTGTTGCAGCAATGCTACTGTCCATTTTATTTTTGTGGATTAAAAGTTTATTAGATTAGATTTAAAAAATTGTCATCCACCATCATTTTGTGGCTTTTGCAAAGTATCGGTTCAGGCACCGGTACCAATTTAAAAGTATCGATTTGGCACCGGTATTGAAAAAACCCCAAACGATACCCAACCCTACCCCTAACTGACCTTTCTCTTTATGTTCTCCAGTAAATCATCTCGACCATTCCGAAAGTAAGGATGCTGGAATTCAACCGGTCCGTCACGCTCTTGCTTCACTATGCCAGTGTCAATGTGCATCACCTTCCGAAAGCCATCTACGAAAAAGAACCAAACACATTTTTTTTTATTTAGCTTGAATTAATGACCGACAAAGTGAACGAATGCATAATTAGTGTACATCAAGAGAAATCACTTACACATGTTGAGCTGTCTGACAAAACTGGCCATGTTATTGTGCTTAAAAAACTTTGGCAGGATTTCTTTCGCAAACCGTTGCTCGTCCAGCACAAGGAAACTGTTACCCTCCTGTAAGAAATAAAGATCTGTTAGATTATCCTTGTTAATCAATTAGCAGCAACTCAAATCTATACTCCAATTGCAATAATACAATTTTATAAAATGTAACAAATCCTCACTTGCTTAAAGCAAATCGTCCAAATTTCATCAGCCATTTTAAAATGTCCTGATGCATGCATATTTACTGAACAAACATTCTACAAAAGTGAGTTTGATGAAAACAGCTGTTCGGTTTTACTCAGTGTGCTGGAAAATATGCCAGAGTTCTTCTGGTAATTAGTCTACATTATGTTTTTTGGGGTATACATTTAGATACCATGAAGTTAAACAACTTTTGCTGTAAAAGTCATGGGCTCTAATCAAGAGGAAGTCAGTTATTCTGGGTTGCAAAACACACAAAATGGTATTTTATACACCCTTCTTTTGATTTATGTAATCACCTCCAAACCTATGTGACCTCAAGACATTGAGGTTGCAAAATAGCAAAGGGATTTTTTATATCTAAAACAGTCAAGCCATGATGACGCCTTAAACTTGTGCTGAAAAGTGGCTAATAACTTCCCGAATTACATCATAGTTGTCCAGCAATTGGGGCTTTTTGGTGGTCTTAACATAAAATGGGGAGCCCTTTAAATGCATGTGCCCACTATCTTTCTGGTGCACCCGGCCAGTGATGGCACAGGTGCTTGGGCCCGATCTTCCTTGCTTACAACTGTATTGGATGTTTCTTTTCTGGAAATATTTTTTTTGTTTGTTCCCAAGACCTTTGCACATTACTGTAAAACAGAAAAAAAGTAAAACAGCTGACAGGTTTTACTGAGTGTGCTGGAGAATATGACAGTTTTTTTTTCTGGTACTTTTGTCACACTTGCTTCTTTATTTTCATGCAAAACCTGAAAGTCTACATTAGTTTTTTTTTTTTTTCTCCAGAAAACTGCTTTGTCATGTAATGACATGTAAACCTTGCTTTCTTTACAGATATGCAAATATTCTTCTGTAAACCTATTTTGTTAGTGTTTTTTTATGTCTGGAAAAAGTGAAAAGGAAAAAGTGGTACTTCGTACAAAATATTCATATAAAACGACATTTGTACTACAGATAATATGGTGCCTAAGACTTTTGCACAGTACTGTGTGTGTGTGTGTGAGAGAGAGAGAGAGAGAGAGAGAGGCCACTTCAGTATGAGTGTGAACGCAGCAAAATCAATCTGATCCGTTTCCTGTAACACAAAGTCTTCTAAATTTCTGAGCCATTCAACAGCACAACTTATTCAATGACTATCAATAATAATGATAACGGAAACTTTCTTCTGTGTAAGGTGTTCCGTTACCTAGCGGATCTGTGTTAGCTTGCAAACAAACAACGTAAACAACCGTTGCTAGCTTAAACAGGCTAACACAAAAATACGCAGCATGTAAAGGATTACTTATCCGTAGTTAGTACATCAATCTGTCGCGCTGCTTAGCATGCAGCTAACAATGCTGTAGCTAACGGCGAAGTTGCTCATCAGCACTTGTTAGTTTTTATTTATTTATTTTTATTTATTTATCTTTAGTCTAACCTGACTCCAGCAAATGAATTCATTAGTGTCGGAATCTTCCACCAGAGTCCACAGCTTGGTGAGGAATGCAGGAACAATAGCGTTGTGTTTCATTTTGATCCCTAAACAGAACAACAAAAATTAATTCCGTGTTTTACTAGCAGGCTAGCTCCTTTGCTCTTTTTTTTTTTAAAGGACAAAAACACTAGCAGCAGGGAACATGACGACGCCACTTCCTGTTCACGTATGGAGGCGATGTGATTGGTCATCCGCGGAGTGACGTCAGCGATGCGTGCACTCGACACGTGTGGGTTGTGCAACGGATCTTTAAAAGATCCCTTAAAGCCACTTTTAGAATCGATGCCATAAAAGGTGTGCTTTTTATATTTATAATGTTTAAGCAATACAATTCTGGGAAAAATGGAATTTAGATTTTACTAAATGACTTTTCTCTTTGGCATACATCACAATCAATGGAATGTTTCTAGTATTTTTGTGAAAAGGATAAAACTAGAATCCCCCCATGACATTACACTATGGAAAAATGAATGAATTTACATACCACCAAAAGACATTGCACTTACCTCACACTGACAAACAGGGACTTTTAATAGTGCAGAATAACAGAACACAGTTGTCGTTGGTCTTTGGCTGCGGCCGGCAAGGGGTCGGGTATATATATATATATATATATATATATATATATATATATATATATATATATATATAAAAACTTTTTTGTCTATATAATCCCATGCCTCACTAATGCACTTATCCCAGCGTTTCTCTAGTGCTTGGATACCATTAAGGTAGTATGTTTTCTACCTGATTCACACCTAAAATGCTCGCCTCCTTTAATGGCCCAAACATTTGGAAATGGCTTGGAGCGAGGTCAGGACTGTACAAGGGATGTGGCAATAACTCCCAGCCTAGTTCCTGTCATGTTCAAGTGGTATTGGTGAATGATTGTTTGTGCAATTTCTAAAGATCCGGTCGCTTTTACCATACGTCCTCCCTCTGACGTCTTAAAACCTTACAGTAGAATTCGGTATTGACAGTCTGAACCCTGGACAAATTCTCAATGCAAAAGATGATGAGAATACACTTGGGCGATGTAAGCAGGACGATATCTTTTGGCACACTGACTTGTGAAGGTCTGTGCTCCCTGTGACTGTACACACAGCCTTGTGCTGCCATCTGTTGGTGTGTTACAAAACCAGTCTTGAAACTTTTTGATACCAGCTCGTATTCACAAATTCACCTTATTAGCAAACTGAGTGGAAAACGGAAGACCAGAGAAAATACTAAGACCAAGGCCCAGAACCAGCTTGCATTTCTCTGTAGGCTGTGATCACAGACTCCTGAATAAAGGCTTGTACTCTAAGTGTGCTGGTGATGATGATCTGCTTTACTTGGTCAATTTGCTGTAATTTGGGAATTACTGTAGCTCAAATGTCAGAACATTTGCTTTGCATGCAAGAGATAATGATATTGATGCCTGCATCCTCCATTCAACCTTGATGAAATTTTACTCTCAGATAGAGAGTGGAAGAGCTAAGTCTAATCTTGGCTATCCAAAAACTTGATCCAAACATTATATTTGCTTTATTAAAGAAAATAACACTGACCTGTGAGTGCTATTTATACTGTGTTGTCTGCGTCTCTGATCAGCACTATTCAATTGAGCCAGAAGCTCAAACACCTATAACCGTTAGTAGGTGTATTATTTAACCTTTGTATGGTAGTAAGCACGAAACTAATCATATAACTGGGTCATTCTAGAGAAAAGGTTGAATTTGGGTGATTCATATCTCCTGAAATATATTCCTTCTTTCAAACCTAGAACTTCTTTAATAGCAATAGCTTACTATTAAACGTTGTGAATCCACCAAAAGCAAAACTTAATGCATAAAAAAAAAAAAAAAAAAAACATTTAATCACTGGTGTTACTTCTCTTCCTGGTAACTCCAATGATGGTAACATCAATTACAATTTAGAGAAAAATCTTAAGTATTTACTAATTATGTCCTCCATGCGTAAGATCACATGATTTTCAATTACATTAATATCCATTAATAACAAAATAGAATCAGTTTTCATGTCTCGTTTTGACAGTTATGATTATAAAATGAGTTAGACTAATGACAGACTTAGAAGCTTTGCATAAAAATAGCTAAATAAATGATGACATTTCTAAACAAATGAAGTGAGACATCTGACAAACATGTACCTTTTGCATTTTTCCAGAACTCTAGTGATCTCTGATGCAGGAGCGATTTCAAATTGTCACATGTATATATGTATATAAAATAAAACTCTGTGTGTAACAGAAATACTAATGACATAGTTTGGGGTGACTGTTATCTATTTCGTATTATTAATTATAATCAATTATTGCTTCATGATTTTAGTGTTTCACTTTTTAATTTTATAAGATATTGATGTGATTATGAATCAGATTTATTTCATGAAAAAAATATCTTTAGATGAAAAATACTGTATATGGTTAAGCTTTCATGCATGATCACAGTGACGAGACATTTCCTTGAACTTGGCCTTAATTAAATAATAGTATTAAATAATAATTAAATTTTATGACTGAAAGTACATACTACTGTATGTTTTCTGAACACTATCACTGTTTTCTCCACTATTTTTGTAGAATGACCTAGTTGTAATATGAAGCATTAGAGAGGGAGTATGTTAGTGGCAGGAATCCACAGCTTAAGCTCCAGAGTTCAGGACTGTGACCAGGTTAAAGTGATTAGCAAAGAGGAGTGGATAAATGGATTTATTCTGTAAGCTGGGTCACATGTCACATGTTATAAACAAATCCTTAAACTTGTTGTTATATATCACTGACAGATAGCCTTTTTTTTCACAGCTGTGTTTAACAGCTATGGTCTTCACTTTATAACCTTCATCTGCAAACACGTCTGCAGACAATCCCTGCAACAGAATCAGTCGAATGAACGCGTCATTACATAAAATAAACACTAGAGGGCAGCATCGGATAATATACGTTCTCAATACGCACGCGCCATCAACCTTATCTCACTTTGGTTATGCAGCAACCGTTTGATTTGACTTTAGATCCTTAAGCACAGTGGCTCTGCACTGTTGACCTCAAGGATTGGAGGTTCGAGTCACGCCTCCCGTCTGTGTACACCAATTTCACACGAATGAAGGCGCTAACCAGTTAACATTTACAGAAGAAAAAAAATTTAATGGGGCAAATGATTTTAAAAAGTCTGTATGTCTGTAAATGACGTCCTGACTGAGGTGGCTCGGAACATGAACAGTCAGTGAGCGGAATATGCTCTCAGAGAAAAAAAAAGTCTTGATTTGACAAGACTTTAAAGGTGTTCTGTTTTTGCAGGACCTTGCACTACTTACACATTACAGGAACATAGCTGAGATGGAATTACCACCACATCCACATCCAGTTCTGACCTTGCTGCAAGCCATTTCCACATATTCGGGCTATTAAAGGAGTTCCCGGGAGGCCAGCGTTTCAGGCATGAAGCAGGCAGTCTGATCATGGTTCTGGCATACTGAGAAAACTTTCTACCTTGATGGTGTCCAAGCACCAGTGAAACACTGGGATAAATGCATCAGTGTAGCAGCGGATTATATAGAGAAATAAAGGGAGTTTTAACTTTTATAACTGTGTTCTGTTCTTCTGCACAATCAAAAGTCCTGGATTGACTTGAACACCTGTTATATATCTATATAATGATAATAATGCATTGAATCTAGATGGTACTTATTAAGCTGATGTTAGACAAAATTAGTTTGTTATTGTAATGTCTTTTTTTCCACACGTTTTTTTTTGGAAAAGCACAAAGTCACTCTGAGCAGCACAAAAGCATGAAAGCAACCTTAATCAGCAAGGCCGTCCACACACGCGCGCACGCACGCACGCACGCACACACACACACACACACACACACACACACACACACACACACACCTCTGAAGTTGACACCCCTGCCCTTAAAGAAATATATTTTCTTCTGACTAACCCCTTACTAGAAAGAGGTGTCCACAGAGAACTCACTCTTTACCTAATTTAATAAAGCTTAACTCAATTTAACAATGCTTAAAGATGAGAACTGCAAAGCCATTAGGCACTATGAACGTCTGTACAGTTTAAATGTGCGTGAGGGAAGCAGGGCTGACAAGTGCAAAGCTAATCAGGACAGACGGTAATATTACATCAAAAGATGTCACCGAGTCCTTTTTAAATGGATGTAATTAGGACTTTCTTCAATTCTCAGAAATACAGATTACACACATGGGGATTGTAGTGAATTAGGTTGATTAAGATAGAGGATTTATAGGATAAAAATTAAGGTACTATTCTTCAGTTATTCATTTCTGAGACAGTGGATGATGAATATTTAACTGAAAATTCACAGATGTGAATCTCAACCAGCACCTGTATTTCATCCATGTAAGTGACCTATTCACTGACTTTCTGTTTCACTTCTCACTTGTTTGCTTAATATTTCATGCTTATTTATTCACAGACTTACTCACTGCATCAGTGACTTTTTGATCAGTGACATTCACTGACTTGCTGACTAACTAACTCACTCACTGACTCGCTGCCTGACTGACTCACTCACTGACTGACTCACTTACTCACTGACTCACTGACTCACTCCCTCACTCACTGATTCGATGACTAACTCACTCACTCACTTAGTGAATCACTCACTCACTCACTCCTTTAATGAGAGACTCACTCACTCACTCACTCACTCACTCACTCACTCACTCACTCACTCACTCACTCACTCACTCACTCACTCACTCACTCACTCACTCACTCACTCACTCACTCACTCACTCACTCACGCTCTCACTCAACCAAATGTGCTCCACTTGAAAATACTGATAATACAAAATAGTATGCTGGTCATATGACCTATGACCTGTCCATGATTTTGCCATTTTGTAATCATCCTGACCATGACACTTATACATAAGCAGCTATTTATATAACATACTGACATCGCTAACTGATACTGGAGGCTCCTTCAATGAGTCTACTCCATGTCTCCTTACAAAAAAACCCTATATAAACAATTATATGTTTTTCTTTCATTAAAAAGCCTTGTATAACTCGCTAAGGATTAGCTGCTGATAAAGAAATTATAACGATTAGAACAAGCATGTTAATATAAATCTGTTTTTTTTTATTTATGCTTTGTTACAGACAATTAACCTGATCAATCCGAATGGAGAAATGAACAGCACTGTGCTATGAAAGGTTTTATGCAAGGGAACATTTAGTAGTTTTAAAGCAGGGGTCACGGGGTTCAATTCTGGATGACTGGAGTCCAGCGAGGTTCACTAATATCACACACACACACACACACACACACACACACACACACACACACACACACACACACACACACACACACACACACACACATTATACACAGTAAGATGTATTGGATTGAACTCATCTGGCAACAGAAATGCTGAGTCCTGCTTTAAACCTTAGATTTTTTTATAGTGCTTTTCCATAAAAACAAACAAACAAACAAACAAACAAACAAACAAACAAACAAACAAACAAACAAACAAACAAACAAAACTAATCTATGTGTTTGCTTATCAGTTAGTGCTGTGATAGCAGGAATGATATAATAATGCGGCTGCTTATTTCGATTTCTTTTAAACTCACTACTCAGAACTCCGTATGGTTCAGTACGGAAGAAATGTTTCAGTACGGAAGAAATGTTTCCATGCACGCAAGCAGAATGTGGACTATGCTAATTCACTAATATGTGTGAAATAATTTGCACTGTAGACTGATATTTGTACATTTGCAGCAATAAAGCTTTTATTGAAACATGAAACATTCTTTAATAATGCCCATGTCTTGGACAAGCCCCAGTGCATTTAGGTATTGGTTTCAGAGCTGCATACTGACTTTCTGACTCACCAGCAAACCCGAGGAAAAAAAAAAGGCTGGAATGAATCGATATTTTCCATTGGACGCAGAACTTGGACACTGATTTTATTGTTGTTGTTCTCTCTTTTTATTTGATTAATCTTGAAGCCTAAGAGCAAGATTGAAAAATACATATTATTATTATTATTATTATTATTATTATTATTATTATTATTATTATTATTATTATTGTTGTTGTTTTTGTTATTGTTAATAACATTATTATTATTATTAATAATATGAATATTATTAATGATCAGATGCATTTAGATTTGGAATGCTGGCATACACAGCATGTATTCAGCCAAGCAGTGAGCTTTTGTTCTTTTTCTTTTCTATTGCTTGAAACCTTGAAATCTTTGACTAAGTAAAAACCAAAGGAGCTAAACATGCCTTCATGAACAGGATTTGCATTTATATATCTCTAATAAAAAAAAAAATAAAAAAAAAACATTCAAAGATGAGGAAACTGCAACTCTGACAGAATGTTCGAATGCATTTGTTTCCTTTGTGTTAAGGGAGTTCGTCTTTTTTCTAGGAGAGCATTAAATCCACTTCTTCTTCTTCAGTTTGGTGAGACTTGGAAACAGCAAGAGACGACACACAAGCCAAAATCCATAAAAGATATGTGTGCAAATTTACTCCCATATTAAAGAGCCGAGACCCTGAGAAAACTGAGATGCATTCAATTTTTAAGTATGTTGAGGGTGAAGGTTGAAAGGGCAGTAGGGTCATTCTGTCTTTTGGGAAAATGAGTACATGAGAAAAAAATTACTTTGGATTGCTGAAGTCTCAATTCTGATCATATTATTAACATGACATTCAATGTTATACAGCATTGTGCCAAGGTCTTGATTACCCCCTTCATATTAAGTTCAACTGAATTTTGCGGATGGAATTCTAGAAATTGGAAGAAATATTTTACTGTGTGATGCTGTAAAGTGCCTAAAGATACAGTTTAAAAAACAGTTGTTTATGTCAGCAGCAGCCTCATTTCCCCTCTCGTCTGTTCCAACCACTTAGCATTCAGCATCCCCAGTATACTAATCACCAGCCTGATCGTCTGTCATCATCTGCACCTGTTTCTCACTGGTTCATGCCTGAAATTAGATGTTTTTATGCTTTAATGATTCACTGGTCACTGTGTGGCTTAACAAACAAAAAACATTCTTCTGAAACTGCACAGGTACTGGGACTGGACTGAAAATGAGGCAAAAAATCCTCCAGGAAGCCTGGATAACTATTCCTCAAGACTACATTAAAATACAAGAAAGTCTGGCTTTTTGGAAGCAAAATGTATATATTAAAAAAATGAGGGAGCTCAAGACTTTTTTACAGTACTGTACAAATGGGATTTGAAGCAGCGGTCACAAATAACCATCTGAACGGCTGCTAACACAGTACGAACAATTTTTTGAGCATTCGCTACGGTCTTCTTATAAGAATCCAGCGTTTGTAGCCTGGTTGTACTGTAAGTTTGTGGCCAGGTCCATGGCCTTATCCAAGATTTTCTCAGACATGAAATGCAGCATGAAATCCACTCTTCATGGAGCCACCTTAGGAAGTGCCTTTGGAACAACCTAACAACAGCGTACAATATCGGTGGATCATATAGATTAAGAAAAACTTTCCAGGAGCCCATATTCCTACCGTTCCTAAGTTGTTCATGGGTCCAATCACAAATGTAAAAGAAAACGCAGAAGTCAGTTGTACAGGGAGATTTGTACGAACCCGTCGTACGCAAGAATATTTGTGACTGTGGTTTGAACTGGTGACTTTCATATCCAGAGGCCAACATCTTAATAACAGAGGAAATGATCAGCCAATATATACAGTACAGACCAAAAGTTTGGACACACCTTCTCATTCAAAGAGTTTGAATTTGTATTATGGCAAGAAAAAAGCAGCTAAGTAAAGAAAAACGAGTGGCCATCATTACTTTAAGAAATGAAGGTCAGTCAGTCGGAAAAATTGGGAAAACTTTGAAAGTGTCTCCAAGTGCAGTCACAAAAACCATCAAGCGCTACAAAGAAACTGTCTCACATGCGGACCCCAGGAAAGGAAGACCAAGAGTCGCCTCTGCTGAGGAGGATAAGTTCATCCGAGTCACCAGCCTCAGAAATCGCAGGTTAACAGCAGCTCAGATCAGAGAGCAGGTCAATGCCACACAGAGTTCTAGCAGCAGACACGTCTCTAGAACGACTGTTAAGAGGAGACTGTGTGAATCAGGCCTTCATGGTAGAATATCTGCTAGGAAACCACTGCTAAGGACAGG
>JAAGKR010003629.1:0-10000 GCA_011419295.1 Clarias macrocephalus
TCTCACTCACTCTCTCTCACTCACTCTCACTCTCTATCACTCTCTCTCACTCACTCTCTCTCACTCACTCTCACTCTCTATCACTCTCTCTCTCACTCACTCTCACTCTCCCACTCACTCTCTTACTCACTCTCTCTCACTCACTCTCACTCTCTCTCTCACTCACACTCTCTCTCTCACTCTCTCTCTCTGTCTCTCTCTCTCTCACTCTCTCTCACTCACTCTCTCTCTCTCTCACTCACTCTCTCTCACTCTCTCTCACACTCTCTCTCTCTGTCTCTCACTCTCTCTCTCTCACTCCCTCTCTCTCACTCTCTCTCTCACTCTCTGTCTCTCTCTCTCTGTCTCTCTCACTCTCTCTCTCTGTCTCTCTCACTCTCACTCTCTCTCTCTCACTCTCTCAGATGCAGTATAAGTGTGCACTAGCCTCCTTTATTAGTACAGTTTCTGTATTCTGGATCTTTCTGGAGTTATATAATCTCTAGGTCTGTATCATGTGTTTATTTTTCTTTTCTTCTTTTCTCAGGGTTTGATGTCAGTTATTCTTTAAAACCACACACACACACACACACAAACACCTTCTGAAAGAAAACATGCACTTTAGAGCTCAAGAGTTAATAAAACATAATGAAAAACTGTAAATGATGCAGTGACTGAGAGAGAGCGAGAGCACGGCATCTTAAATTTAAATGATATCTTAGCAACATTATTGAATCTTAAAATAAGTTTACAATGAACTAAATATAGGATTATTAAGCTTATTTCAAGGGAAATGTTGTCCTAGTCGCAAAAGTTGTTCTGCCAACAGAACAAGACTTTTAGTAACATTTGACTAGAAATGATCTTAATAATCTTATGTTTGGTTTGTTGTAATCTTATTTATTTTGGCTAGATTAAATAATACTTCATATAGAAGAAAATGTGTTTGTTGTTGTTGTTGTTGTTGTTTACTCTGTGTCCTGATTCCATATCGGATTGTATTCACTAACAGGGCAACATTTTATTCTGACGTTCAACATTAAGGCGAGCGGACTTGCAAAAATAGAACCAAACATCAGCGATTCTCTCTCTCTCTCTCTCTCTCTCTCTCTCTCACCCACACAATCAAGCACAAAACACACATTTTCAGCCTTTGAGTGCAAAATATGTCAGAGTTTATGGATCCCTATTCTTTAAAATTACAGGATACAAGAGTTCAGCAAATAAAAAAATTTAATAAAAAAAAAACAGCACAAAAAAGGAAGAAAAATGTGTTTCAATGGAAAACGGTACAATGACAGTTAGGATCGCTCGACTATTGCAATCATCATAATCATTATTATTTTAATTATTAAAAAAAAATGAAATAAAGCCTGGCTGAGAGTGTGATTGGGCTTTTAGTGAGGAGTGAAAGCGCTGGATTTATAGCAGAAAGCGAGAACGTTATTGTGAAATGGTATAATCTTATAAAAATTATTTTATTTTCTTAATCATTGTAAACCCAAATTGAAACCACAATTGAAGTTTAATTAATTGATAAGCCATAAGTGCTGCTTAACTCATCACTCTAATGCGTTACTCTAACCCCTGGAAGAAGGGTGTTCAAGTCAAAGTGGGAGTTTTGATTGATTGTGCACAATGAAGTAAACACTCTCTTTATTTCTCTATATGATCCCCTGATACATTAATGCACTTATCCCAGTGTTCGACTAGTGCCTGGACACCATCAAGGGAGCAAGTTTTCACAGTAGGCTGCCCGCTACATGCACGTATGAAACACTGGCATCCCAGGGACTCCTTTATTGTCTTTTCCAAACATGTGGAAATGTCTTGGAGTGAGGTCAAGACGTTATGGTGGGCGTGGCAGTAACTCCCTGCCGAGTTCCTGTAATGTGCTTGTGGTGTTGGTGAATAAGTGTGTGTACGATTCACACACACAGATACGTCTCTTCCACAGGTCAGTCATAGGTTATCCGTAGATTTTCAGTTATCAGACGTTCCACTTGCTGAATGTTCATAGGAACGACGGCAGTGAGCTTTGAGCCTCCGCGGCCGGGACGTCATTCACAGGCGTACAGCCTTCTTTAAAAGGTTTGAACCGTTCAGATGTTTGCCCTATGAAAAGGAGGAGGAGTTAGTGTGTTTCTTATTTATTATTTATAATTATAATTATTATCCATTTTTTAAATAATTGCTGGAAGCCAAAAGTTCAAATATAAATACAATTAGATTCCCCTTTGGTTACCATATTGTCATCTGCAGCACTTTGTAAAATACTCTGGGCGTGGCCGAATGCAAATGAGCTGTGTTGGTCATTTGTGACTGATTAACATTTATTCATATGGACAAATGTTTTTAAAGAGAAGCAGAATTTTGTAAAGACATGCATCTGACAAGAGTGATTAGTTCGCATGGTCTCTGCAAACATTTACACAAAACCAAGTCTGGGTAATGAGGTCTGTTACAAAGTGTACAAAATGATTCATTATATTCAAATATTCATTAAACAGCCGGAATAAACGAACATCCAAGTTTCATGTCAAATAATTAGTATTAATAATGTTTCATAAAGTGAAATAAGCATGAAGTGTAATGTTTAACAGATTGAGAATCCTCAAGTGAAACGAACCCGTTTGGGAATTCTGTCAGATTTGGGATTTTAAAACAGACACATCAGATTACCACCATGTGTGTTTCTCTTCTCAGTTATTAAACGTGAGAGAGAGAGAGAGAGAGAGAGAGAGAGAGAGAGAGATGTTGCATTAAAAGATAAGATTAATCACTTTTCGTCCCCTTTTTACACTTCCATTATGATGTCTGTCCTCTAAATGTATTTTCCTCGGTCTAATTGATCACCTGGTGTAACCCATTTGTTCTTGAACATCTCCATTAGGCTAATTGTTTTTATTTTCTATATGTGTGTGATGTATCTGTGTTAGCACTTTGCTAATGGAACTCCATGGTGCATGACTGGAATAAAGGACAGTACAGCATTTTTCTGATCTCCTGTTCATTTTTTATTCTTCGGTATTAGAATACAATAGCAAGCCTTGGGTAGAAGGAAAGCAGTTATCTAGCACAAGTTTGTGGAATGAGCAGTCCATGGATTTGGATCGTCGGAAATTTCCTCACATGTCCCAAATTTTACTCGTGCATTATCTGACAATTACATCAGGTCCTTTCACAGCAGGCACCTGCAGCTCTGTGGAGGATATTTTCACTAAAGACTTGCAGTGGACATGCTGTGGAAGAACTGTCACAGATGATGAGCATGAGTATGAACACTTTAAACCTTCAAAGACGCTATGCATAACATGCAGGTACGTTCTCTGAAAACAAAATAACTCTCCACACCACAAGGGTGCATCACTCCTTAAAAGGATTTTTAATAATAATAATAATAATAATAATAAAAATTTCAGACTAAAAATGTCAGACTAGGCTTAGCACTTTGAAGTAGGAAATAAATGTAACTAACTACAGATATGAAAACATAGTTAGCTACTAATATTGTATACTTCATTTAGTGAGTGAGTTAGTTAGTTATTGAGATAATCTAGCTTGCTACACAGACAAAATCTAGCTGGGTTAAGCAATAAAAACATAGCTACAGTAGATATACATAAACATACAACTAGCTGCAAATATAAAATGTAGAAAACTACAGAAATTGAATAAATAAATAAATAAATCTATCTGTAACTACTCAAGTGCATTGCATACACAGAAGAAAAAAAATAAACACACATTATAATTATAACATTACCTCTATTAATAAATTTATAAATGTAATAAGTTCATGAGGTAGTATTATCATAAGTTTTTAGATATTTTTTCTTTTATAAATGCAATGCACTTGCATAGTTATCTTTGCAGCTAGCGTTATTTTTTCCCTGTAGCTAGAGATCTATATAGACAACAACAAAACTAGCTACAGAGATATAACAATATAACTAGATATAAAATAGATAACAATATAACTATAGAGATTTAAACAATAACTACTCGCAGAGATAACAATAAAGCTAGCTACAGAGATAACAAACTAGCTAGCTACAGAGATAACAATAAAGCTAGCTTCAGAGATAACAATAAAGCTAGCTACAGAGATAACAAACTAGCTAGCTACAGAGATAACAATAAAGCTAGCTTCAGAGATAACAATAAAGCTAGCTACAGAGATAACAAACTAGCTAGCTACAGAGATAACAATAAAGCTAGCTTCAGAGATAACAATAAAGCTAGCTACAGAGATAACAAACTAGCTAGCTACAGAGATAACAATAAAGCTAGCTTCAGAGATAACAATAAAGCTAGCTACAGAGATAACAAACTAGCTAGCTACAGAGATAACAATAAAGCTAGCTTCAGAGATAACAATAAAGCTAGCTACAGAGATAACAAACTAGCTAGCTACAGAGATAACAATAAAGCTAGCTTCAGAGATAACAATAAAGCTAGCTACAGAGATAACAAACTAGCTAGCTACAGAGATAACAATAAAGCTAGCTTCAGAGATAACAATAAAGCTAGCTACAGAGATAACAAACTAGCTAGCTACAGAGATAACAATAAAGCTAGCTTCAGAGATAACAATAAAGCTAGCTACAGAGATAACAAACTAGCTAGCTACAGAGATAACAATAAAGCTAGCTTCAGAGATAACAATAAAGCTAGCTACAGAGATAACAAACTAGCTAGCTACAGAGATAACAATAAAGCTAGCTTCAGAGATAACAATAAAGCTAGCTACAGAGATAACAAACTAGCTAGTCACATAGATAACAAACTAGCTAGCTACAGAGATAACAATAAAGCTAGCTACAGAGATAACAAACTAGCTAGTCACAGAGATAACAATAAAGCTAGCTTCAGAGATAACAATAAAGCTAGCTACAGAGATAACAAACTAGCTAGTCACAGAGATAACAATAAAGCTAGCTTCAGAGATAACAATAAAGCTAGCTTCAGAGATAACAATAAAGCTAGCTACAGAGATAACAAACTAGCTAGTCACAGAGATAACAATAAAGCTAGCTTCAGAGATAACAATAAAGCTAGCTACAGAGATAACAAACTAGCTAGCTACAGAGATAACAACAAAGCTAGCTTCAGAGATAACAAACTAGCTAGCTACAGAGATAACAAACTAGCTAGTCACAGAGATAACAATAAAGCTAGCTACAGAGATAACAAACTAGCTAGTCACAGAGATAAAAATAAAGCTAGCTTCAGAGATAACAATAAAGCTAGCTACAGAGATAACAAACTAGCTAGTCACAGAGATAAAAATAAAGCTAGCTTCAGAGATAACAAACTAGCTAGTCACAGAGATAAAAATAAAGCTAGCTACAGAGATAACAATAAAGCTAGCTACAGAGATAACAAACTAGCTAGCTACAGAGATAACAAACTAGCTAGCTACAGAGATAACAAACTAGCTAGTCACAGAGATAAAAATAAAGCTAGCTACAGAGATAACAAACTAGCTAGTCACAGAGATAACAATAAAGCTAGCTTCAGAGATAACAAACTAGCTAGTCACAGAGATAAAAAAATAAAGCTAGCTTCAGAGATAACAAACTAGCTAGCTACAGAGATAACAAAATAAGCTAGCTACAGAGATAACAATAAAGCTAGCTACAGAGATAACAAACTAGCTAGTCACAGAGATAACAATAAAGCTAGCTACAGAGATAACAAACTAGCTAGTCACGGAGATAAAAATAAAGCTAGCTTCAGAGATAACAAACTAGCTAGTCACAGAGATAAAAAATAAAGCTAGCTACTGAGATAACAAGCTAGCTAGCTACAGAGATAACAATAAAGCTAGCTACAGAGATAACAAACTAGCTAGTCACAGAGATAACAATAAAGCTAGCTTCAGAGATAACAAACTAGCTAGTCACAGAGATAAAAATAAAGCTAGCTACAGAGATAACAAACTAGCTAGTCACAGAGATAACAATAAAACTAGCTACAGAGATAACAAACTAGCTAGTCACAGAGATAACAATAAAGCTAGCTTCAGAGATAACAAACTAGCTAGTCACAGAGATAACTATGAGGCTAGTTACAGAGATTAAAACATAGCTAGCTACAGAGATGAAAAAAAAAAAGAAATAAAAATTTGTTTGCCCCAGATGTTGACATAATAAAACACATAGATATAAACACATAGATATAAAAATATAGTTAGCTTATAAAAAAAATTAAATAAAAAAAGCTAACTGCAGAGAAAACCATATCTAGGCACAAAAATAAAACATAGCTAGTTACAGAAATAAACCCAAGGCTAGCTATAGAAATAGTTCTACTTAGTTACAGAGATTTAAAAATAAATAAAACTACCCATAGAACTCTATTTTGTTTGTAGCTGCTACAACGTAAATGAAGACAGGAAGTTGTTTCGTGCAGCATTAAAGGTAACCCTAAACAGATAAAAAGTCTGAACTGTTATTTAACAGAAGAAACGTAACTGTTGGCAAACTGCTGTGGTGTAAAACTCATTGATCTCAGTGTCCCGGCTTCATTACATTAATCGTTCATTCATTAGTTTGCTGTAACAGCACAACACTAAGTCTTCCATAATGTTGTTAGTATTACTCCTTAAAAATACTGAATAGCTGTTCAAATATTCGTAGCTGAATTTTTTTAACAGAACTTTGTTTAGATTTGTGGGTCTTTGTGGACCAACGTCTTAATGTCCATATCGTTATCTGTCTTATTTTAAATAACTTGACGTCTTTACAGATGTGATATTTCTGGACTCTTTCATTTATAATTTATTCCTCACCCACACAGACTCGCGCAGCAGATTCTCTGGAATATTGTAGAGCAGATTGTGCATTACACTCATCCTGCTGACTTTATTATATAAACAAACAAACAAACAAACAAACAACAAACACGTCTTTCATGAAACTGCATGTAATTCTTTGTGTACAAGATCTTCACAGCCAGCAGCAGCAGCGTTTTCTGTTTGCGTTAAAGCTCCTGTTCTGTTTATTACTGAGCATCCTTCTGTCCTGACGACCAAGAACATGTTAGTTATTATTACTGTTTTTTTTTTTTTAAATGAAAATCTAAACAGAGCATCTAAACGTTTTCTAATTGATAAGAAACACTTTAATTATGTGATATTAAGATTGATTTTTAGATCGGGTCAACTTTTTTATTTATTTATTTTAATTCTGTGTGGTCTAGTTTGATTATCAAAAAAAAAATTCTTATCATGATTTTTCAATGCAATTTTTTAATTTTCTGCAAATACTCGCATACTCGCAAGAGTATCTCCGCTTTTTCATGGTCTGGAGGACGTCTTGACGAGGTACACCGAGAGTGACTTCACCGTTACTCTGAAGCTTGTCATGTGATTTGTGCCCAAACCCACCAGGCTATGAGCACAGACCGATGGAACAATTGTGTTTTAAAGTCACGGGCGTCTCCATCTCTAATTCAGAGCTTTATTTCCCACAAACTAAAGTGATGAGTAGCAACTGGAAGAAAACCAAAACTTTAGAAACTCCTGACCAATTCAAGCGAAAAAAAAAAAGTCCATTAGAGCGAAGCACTTCATCCTGACTAAGACGTTAAAGCCTCTTTTGAATCAGTAGCAGCTCTAAAAGCAATCAGGACGCCATGTTCCCTCTGATGGATGGCAGAAACTCTGCGTCTCCAGACCCGAATTGAATGAGCTCTCCGCATTGAAGAGCCTTTTAATGAATACCCGGACTCGGCTGTGTGTTGTGCTTTTCTTTTGCGTTTCTTTCTCTGCTTTTTTTTTTGGTTGATTGCCGCTTCCAGGTAATCAAACAATAGCTTCAGGCTACAAATGGATTCATAATTACCTGCTTTTTAAAAAGGTTGCTGTATTTAAAGGCTCTGAGGCATTTAATTTCATAACACATCTTGAGTGATTTATATTGTGAAAGTCGTTCATTGTTTTATCAGTCAGGCTGCTGTCACACTGTCGTAGCACGCATTAGTTTTCATATAACCCCACGTGAAAAAGTTGAGTCTCAATTGCATCTCAGGAACTTCTGACCAATCAGGTGAGAGAGACAAAGATAGAGGACGACATGCTGAAGCGTCAGATATCATAATGAGCTAATCTAGACACCAAGCTAGGCTAGTTGATTAGCCCTCGCTAGCTAAAATGAGTGTTGCTACAGTATGGTGACAGTTGGGATGTCTATGAGCCGTTCAAATCTACTCTTTCTAGCCATTCCTGCGTTAATAATTTGCTCATGAGAAAAATTTAGCAGATGCACTTATAAAACATGAGCTAGCATTTTAGCTTTTGCAGCTCTACATGGTATGGTTTAATGAGCATTTCAACATAACTTTTCTTTTTTTAGTTTTACCAATAAAAATTACAATTTGACAATATTTTAACTGAACTGAAACAGATTTGAAAAAGAACATCAGGGGTCAGCGTAATCTACTCATCCATAATAATATTGCATATTGAAGTTTTCATTCGAAACATGCCTAATACTGTAACAGGTGTTTGAACTGAGTGGCGGAGCTGGTTACAGACAATGGCACAGCAGGTCACAATCAGGAAGGTCCTTCTGATACTTAATGATGAGTTCTTCTTCTACTTAGACTTCAGTAATATCTGTCGTAGTCCATCTCTACTTTTACTTAAGTACAGGGTTTGTGTACTTTGCTCACTTCTGGATATTTCTCATTGATGGAGAGGTCACGCCCACAGAAGACAAACTGCTATTGACTTGAGCGATAAGGAGGCACCTGCTCGAGTCAGTGAGGAGCGATAATGTTATACATGCTGTACAGTGTGGCAGTGGTAGAGCATCAAGGTCAAACAGATACTGTGACCTTCACACCATTAGGAAATCTTTAGGCTCTGAAATGTGTGTGTGTGTGTGTGTGTGTGTGTGTGTGTGTGTGTGTGTGTGTGTGTACTGTATGTGTGTGAGGGAGAGACAGGAACCATCTGGAAGCCATGTTGGATGTTGTGCCTGCACGCGGTTCATGTGGTGAAGGTAATTGTGTTCTGGTTAGTTAGAGCAGTGTGAACACCATCGCGCTCCTCTTACGGGTCTTCTGTGTGTCCGTGTTTTTTGGAACTGATTTGCTCTCCTGTCGTTGCCTCCTGCTTTGTTGTTCTCTGATTCAAGTCTTTCGAATGTTTTAACTTTCCTACAGATTTAGCGCTTTTTTTTTTTTTTGCGCCAGCGTGTTTTTTTACTTTGGTGCTAAATTTGGAAACAATTCTTAAAACTCCAAGACGTAAAAGTATTTAAAAAACTTGACATTTTCATTATTGTTTTACACAAATTATATTCTGGTTATTTTAAAATGAAATGATAGCTCATGTCTTACCCTTTGTGATTTATACACAGTATTTATATTTCATACTTGTTTCCATAATTTCTTTTGATTGTGTAAAGCTGCTTTGTGACAATGACAATTGTTAAAAGCGCTATACAAATAAAATTCAATTAAATTGAATTAAACCTCTGGTCAATTCTCCACATACTGTATAAATAAGCTTTCTTTAAATAGAAATACTTTAAACACTAACAACTGACGATCTAAGCTTTCTGTAATATTTAACACATTCACCTCTTCATTTAACCACATTTTTTAGCAAATGTATGGCATATTTACATTTAGCCACGCCCACAAATCTGCATGAAAAGACATAAAACTTCCAGAAAGCAAAATACAACACAAAGGTAAAAGAGCGCCCCCTAAGTGATGAAGGCGGGAAACCTTCCAATAGCGTAACTCAGACCCCGCAGTGTAGTCAGTCAGCTAGTCTTGTACTTGCGTCTATGGGTTTAGTTCCTGATTGCTTTGTTTCTTGTCATGAAAGTAAACCAGCAATCTGAGCTTCACAAACTGTTCAGTGTGAGCAAGTGATTCGACTCAGGCACAGGAAGTGGATCAATCAGTTTCCGTGTTTCTCGCTAAACTAAACCAACACACAGAGCTGCAGCGCTGCGGAAACACCAGGCGTTGGGATAGGATGGAGAAAATTCGCTTTAGC
>JAAGKR010003629.1:15000-29321 GCA_011419295.1 Clarias macrocephalus
CCAAAAATGTTTCTTCCTGATGATGAATCACTTTCCTGCAGGGTTCCATGCAGAACATTCTAGCGTATAAACAGGTTTATATTTTCACTGAAACCTGATTGCAGACGGGACTCGGCAGCACAGCAACTATAAAATGTACCAAAAACACACACGCAGTGGTTGCCTGGGTGATGCTCGGTGACTCTGCAGGTTCTTCTCGATCGCATCGATCGTGTTCTCCAGCCAAGCCACACATCTCGCTTCCACACTGAGCTAAAGATGGATCCAAGCTGATGTTTGTTTCATAATGAAAAGTTTCAAGCTGTCTAACAGGTGCCGCGTCGACGCCGCGCCGCGGCCGCGTTCCGGGTTTTTAACGTTCTGGCGTTTTGGCTGAAACACAGCAGGTTCTAATCGTTCCTCGGACAGCTCGAGTCAGGGAGAAGCGGTCACGCTCAGAGCTCTATCCTGTGTGGGCTTTTAACGCTCTCGTGTGTGTGTGTGTGTGTGTGTGTGTGTGTGTGTGTGTGTGTGTGTGTGTGTGTGTGTGTGTGTGTGTGTGTGCTCCTCTGAGCTGAGAGATGAATCACGATAACGTTCCTCCATGCTGACTCATTTTCTGTAGGAGTCTGAATATTCTTGTTTATTTTTATTCTTTTACTCACACACACACACACACACACACACACACACACACACACACACACACACACACAGTCACTGTGGTAGTCACACAGAACAATGAGATGTTTTTCCACACGTCTGATCTTTTCTTTAAAAAGCAGAAGGAACAAAGTCACGCCGTTTCCACTTCTGAAGCACTTTTTTATGCGGCGGCTCTTTTTCTTCTCCTGGAAGTCCACTGAAACCGAAGTTTTGTTTGTTTAAACTGTAATTAAACAAAACCTGATAGCCAGACTAAACACACTTCATCACCACCTGATGATCCCAGAGCTTCCAGAACATTCAGTTAGAAATCAGTAATAGTAACAGATCCGAACTCTTTATTCTCTCGCTAAGGATGAAGAAATGCGCTAACGCTAATAGAGCACAGATGCTAGCTTTATCAGATACGCGTCTGGTAGCTAACACATGATGTTGTTTTAGCATCACGTCCTGAAGTGTTTTATTCCTCTTTTACTGCAGCAATTTACTGTCAAGTACATTTTTATTTATTAACGAGCAGCGTTGTATCTGTTACAGGTGAGACTCTTCTCTGTGTGTGTGTGTGTGTGTGTGTGTGTGTGTGTGTGTGTGTGTGTGAGAGAGAGAGAATTTGTGTAAGCCTTCAGCTTGGTCAGTAAACAAGGAAACAAAAAATGGAAAGAAGGAAATAAAACGACTGCAGTGAATATAAAGCGGTCTGTGAAGTCTGGAAGAAAAAAGAGCGAGAGAGAGAATCAGTGAAGAGGAGGACAAGCGAGTCGACGGGTTGGGAGTTTAATCAGAGCTCTGATTGGCCAAGAGATAGACCAATTAAAGAAACGAGCTAATTAATTAATTAATAAACAAAAGGGGGAAAGAAACATATTTAGAGAATATATTCTAGAATAGTCTGTAGAGAAATGAAGATGGATAGACGGATGGTAAATGGATGCAGCTCTCTTAGATGCTGTACACAGAGGGATTGATGTAAAGGTGGATGGAAGGATAATGATGGAGAATGAATCTGTTAAATGAACAGATAGAGAGAGAAAAATAAAACGATAGCGAGGTAAAGAAATAGACTGACAGAGGAGTGACTCCTGACTGCACAGCCGGGGGCCAAAAGTTTTGAGAGGGACACAGATGTGAATGCTGACAGAGTTCTGCTGCTTCAGTGTGTCAGATGTTCCTCTGCCGTGCTGCAGTATAATTCCACAGACTTCAGGCTTTTATTCTAATGACATGAAGTTGCTGTGAAGCCTGATGAGTATCTGCAGTGTTGATCTTCTGATTAAAGACCTTCACACGTCACCCTGACATGCTGTCAATCACCTTCCGCTCCACATCCGGACCGATGGCGCGGCCCATCCTTACATAATCAGTGCTGGAGTTTTGTCCGAATTTCTGGGTTTTTGTTCTCGAGTTCTCAATGTGATGAAGGTCTGAGGAGTTTCCTGGACATGTTGATTTCCAAAATGTCCATGACTTGTTCCCCGAGACACTCGGTTATGACTTTCGCCTCATGGTGAGGAGCTCCATCGCGCTGGAGAAGGTGTTGTTCATCACCAGACTGTTCTTGGATGTTTGATGTTTTTGTACCGTTCGTTATCCATGGCCGGGTTCTGAGGACTCTCACTCTCCTGAGAAGCGACCTCACACACATAAATGTTCTCAGAATGCTTTACTGTCGACATCACTCTGGACTGATGTGAGCGCTCACCTTCGTACATTTCAAGAAGCGGAGCAAAGAAGCCACTTCTCTCCAGAAAAAACATCAGGGACGGGCGGATATTCTGTAAACGGTTCAGGGGTTGGACTGCTGAGTTCTGAAGTCCTTCTCTCGGATCAATCCCCTTTCTGATTGTTTGGGGCGTCGGGAAAATATCTTGTCTGGGTAAGAAAAGTTGAGCGCTAACATAGTAACATCTAAAAACACTGAAGCAGCAGATTTTGTGAAAATTAATATTAGTGTTATTCTCAAAACTTTTGGCCCCTGCTGTAGATTGTGACTTGAAGTTGGGATATCTGATTGGTCACAACAGAATTAAGTTAAATAAATAAATAAAGGGAGGACAGAAAAGAGCAGAGATTTCTTGCTCAGCTTCAGGAACTGGAAATCCACAAGCCTCAGAGCCTCGGAGACTGAAGCTGGATGATCGCTCTACTTGTCCTCCGGGTCTGTGTACTGGATCTCCTGCTTCTCTCAAGGAACCTTATGGATGTTCTCCGGTTCTTGACGCTCTTCTTCTTCTGTGGTCTGAGGTTCTAACAAATCATCTGGTGATCAAAGCATGAGCTAAAGTGGAGGGCGGCTCTTCAGCCGGTGTGTCCTCGCGCCGCAGGTGCGCTGGGATATCGGGCTTTAATTAATTCCTAATTGCGTTGGAAACTCTGAGAACTCAGCATGAGGAGTGTCTCCTAAATAATTCCGACTCTGCCACCCAAAGGGATGTTTCACACGGGTAATTGGATTTTGATTTAAATTATGTTTTTTTTTTTTATTTAACTTCCCGTAACAGGGCGCTGATCAGAGGAAGAGGCGGGACTGAGATCAACACAATAGGAGTGTAAAGTATTTCATGAAGGTTATTGAATTCTGCAGCTTTAATGCTAATAATGCGACTGTGACATGTTGGTTGTTGTTTCGGGTTCGACCCAATGTGCACATGCGGCACCATGAAGCACGGACACGAGGCGAGGTCTTAATGAGAAAAAGGATCATTTATTTAGAATAAATGGAGAAGGAAAGTGTTAAGGATGGAAAGAAAGGGAAGGAATGAAGTGAAAAGGTGCACGTGCAGGTCCGAGGCAGCGCCCAGTGGGCATGCGGACACGCAACTGGCGAAAAGTGGTGGTGGACGGTGTTGCAGAACGGAGCACGCAGAAGCAGCGGTCCTGCACGCTCCCCAGACGACTCTTCTCCCGCTGTCGACGGCCGGCCTGGCCCCTCCCAGCTCTTTCTGGGCGTGGCCTCGCTGACCTCCGTCGGCTGGGCGACTTTCCTGGCTGGGATCCGGGTCCTTAACGCAGTCCTCCTCCTCCTTGGCCTTTTCCTCTACAATTCAATTTTATTTGTATCGTGCTTTTAACAATTTCCATCATCGCAAAGCAGCTTTACACAATCAAAAGAATTATTTAAGTATGAAATGTGAATGTGTATGAATCAAAAATGATCAGAGTCGAGGGCGACAGTGGCAAGGAAAAACTCCCTGAGATGGTGACAGGAAGAAACCTTGAGAGGAACCAGACTCACCAGGGACCCCATCCTCATCTGGGTGATAACGGAGAGCAGGGATTGATCTGACCTCATACTGTGTGTCAGGAGGCTGGAAGTTCAGTAGAACAGTTGTTACAAAAAATGTTAAATGATGCTAATATGGAGTCCAGGTAGTTATTGGAGGCTCAGGCGGTTTCTTCGGCGGCTCGGCGCGTGAGTGAAGGTGCTGCGGGACTATCGTAGTTCTTTCAAAGAGATCAAAGTGTCGGAATTCCTTCTCCTTCTGTAAAGTCTCTGGGACGCGTCATATCTCTCATTCTCCACCGCACGACCCTTGACCCCACACTAAGCTCTGCGCCTTGCTTTTATAATGCGGAGCAAGCCCGAGATCCTATTAACGTTAATTATCACTAGCCAGCCCGAGTAGGCGGCCCCGCCCATTCACATACCTGCAGAAGGGGCGCTGCCTACCTAGGGAGCCTACGGAGTGAGCGAGGAGTGATGATAGATTTGGACACACGCCCATCACAGGCACGCCGTGACGATGGCCTACGGTCCAGTCCGTGTTCTGATGTCTCTGAACAATTTGGATTTATTTTTAGGAAAAGAACGTGTGAGTTTCTGCAGAAGTTTTACAGTTTTACAGTATTTATTATTTTTAATTTGCTAAACTCTGTAACACTGCCAAAGAGACACTTCGAAATTATATAAAAAGTTATACCGCGTGGTGTTATTAATAACCAATAATCTCTTTAGACTTCTATGAGAGAGAGAGAATCACATTCCAAAAACAAGATTCAAGATGCATGTGCATAGATAAGAGAAAAAAAAAGAAAGATAAAAAGAAAAAAATGCCAGAGGATAGTGGAACATGCTGTAAGAGAATGTGGGCGGAGTCTGAAAGCTGTACATCTATTACAGTATGTTTATATTATATCGTATATTGTCATGTGACCAGTCAGGAGGAAGATCTGAACATTTCATGGCGTCTGCTTTCTGATCTTCTGATCTGTTCTCTTCACGACTCTGACTTCATGATAAACCTTTTTCTCTAAAGCTACTTAAGTTTGGTTACTTTTGCAAACCTTTATGTAAGAATCACAGCGCCCCCCGGTGGCCCCGAGGCTCACAGCGCCGGCTAATTCCACTTAAAGAAGGAACCGTCTCATCACGTTTCCACATCTCGTCACATCTCGTCAACTCCTCACCCTCATCACCCTCCTCACGCTACACCTCCTCCCAACCTCACACCTCCTCAAACTCCCCCTGACCGATACACATCTATCACATGGCCACACGTCTCCTCCGTTCCTCTCATTTCTTCACCTCTCCTAATGTCTTTCATCTCCTCACATCTCTTTGCCTCCTTACACCTGTTAACCTCCTCCTCACCTCACACCATCCATCTCCTTCCATCTCCACAACTTCCGTCACCCCCCCCCCATTTCACCCCCCTTTCTAACCCCCCCACCTCACCACACAACCTCACACCATCCGTATCCGCAGCCAGAAATAACTTGTATGAATAATTCAGAGAAGAGACAGGACCAGCAAGACCAGCACCCAGCAGGGGGTCTAATGAGACCACAGATTCTCTTTCTCACACACACACACACACACACACACACACACACACACACACACACACACACACACACACACACACACACGCCTACGTGTGTTTCATGATAGAATTCTATCCAAAAAGACCAAGCTTGTTTTTTTCCCGCTGCAGATCCCAGGCGTAAACGTTCTCATTGCCGTGGTTTTTCTATTTCCGACAGAGTTTCCTGGCTGCCTTCATCACTAAGCCCTTCTCTGGCTCCGTCTCAAACCGCCCTTAACCTCAAATCCTACTCCACTCCTCTTTCTTTCATTACATGCCTCCAAGACTTGGCAATGTGCTTTTTTTTTTTTTTTTTTTTTTTGCCTTTGCCTTTCTTTCAGGATTGAAGTGCACCTTTTCATCCGAGTCGTAATCCGCTTTGAGGAAGCGAAACACGCTTGTTGTTGTTTTCTTTTTTACTCGTTGTTTCTCCGTAGAGCAGAAAAGAAACAAATATGTCTTCTAGAGGAACATGTGTTGAAGGAGAAAGTCTCGGGGTCTATTTTAACGTTCCCGCGGAGAGGAGAGACGTTGTTTCGTAAACGTCAGAGAGAAGAGTAAAAAGTGTGGAGAGTAAAAAGTGTAAAGAATGTGTAAAGCGCAGGTGTAAAGTCTAGAGGAATTTAGTGAAAATGGGGAGGTAAAGGATCTGATGAGGATTTGGGGATGTGTAAAGTGTAAAGTGTGTAAAGTTTAAAGAATGTGCCAACTGTAAAGTACAGTGTGTATGAAACACTGTGAATACACTCAAGGAAACGGGTGAACTTTAAGTGTAAAGGTGTAAAGTGTAAAGTATAATGGTGTATACAGGACGTGTAAAGTTAAGTAAGGGTGTAAAAAGAATGTGTTGAGTTCTGTAAAGTTTAACAGATGTGCTGAATATAAAGGAGGCAATGATGATGAGCTGAAGGTCGTGTGACTTTTAAAGGATGCGTAAAGTTTATCTGATGCATCACACATGTTGACAGTATTGGTGCTTAATAACGTCCATATAAAATGTGTTTGGTAGAGAAACTGCTTCTGAAGTTTATGTAACATAGAAGTGACTGATCTGTTATCCTAAACATTTCAAGTTGCTAATTGCAGACGTTTTGGAGAGATGATTTTATATGAGCTCCAAAAATGGCCATTTTTCAGCGTTATACCGTCTCACTTCAAACAAGAATCATTTCAAATGCAAATTATGCTAAAATTGGTGTAAACTTCTAAAAGCACATGACCTGTAAAAACTGTTGTTTAAATAGTTTTTTAATAGCCAAAAAATCTGTAGTGTCCGTAACCGCGTCAAATTCATGTTGCGATATTTTTCAATTTGGACCTTTTTTTGACCCACAGTAGGTGAGACACTCTTTAGCACCGGTACCATGTGTCATGTAGGTGCGTGCGGGTGCTTGTTGCGAGACACAGAGGCAGAGGTCTCGATGTTGTTGGAGGTCTCGATGATGTTTTTGAATGATAAATCAAGAAATCAAACAAACAGATAAACTTTATGCAAAACAAACCAAACTAAGAATCACTACCAGGAAACACGAACTAAACTTGACTGACATTTACTAAGTTGACTCAACAGCTGCAAGACCACGTAAACGAACTTAAACAAGCTATTTATAATAAACTAATAACCAACTCACCAACCTGACCGAGATGCAAACTGGGAAGTGAAGTCCAACTAAAAAGAACTACAAACACAAAGTCTCAGGGCGCATGGCGCCCTCTAGGGGTTATCCCTGACACCATGTTTTGGCCGTGTGTAAATTGTATAGAGTTGAGTGTTCAGGTAATACTGTGAATGAGGTTGAACTTTGAAGGATAAATAAGTTTAAAGGAGAAGTGTTAGAGGCGTGTAAAGTGTAAAAGGTGCAAAATTAAAAGATAAAATATAAAGTGTGAAGGGTGTACAAAGTAACAAGTCGATCTAAAATGTGTCGAATGTTTATACTATTAAAGGAATTTAAAGTCTGAAGTGTGTGTACAGTGACAGTGAAGAAGATTTGTAGGGTTTGTAAAGTCAGAAGGAATATGTTAATTACTGCATGTGTACAGGAGGTGCAGAGTTCAAGGGATGTGAAATACAGTATGTTAAGGACGTGTAAAGTCTAAGAGGTGCGCAAAATAATGCATAACCTGTAAAGTCAGAGGGAAAAGGAACAAGGTGTCTAAGGAAGTAATTGATGTGTAAAGGACGTGTGACGTATGGGGCGGATGTGAAACGTATTGGCCATGTAAAGAGGAAACGGAACTTAAAGTATGAAGGATGTGTGAAGGCGGATGACATTTCTGTATGATGTGTATAAGTTTAACATGAACATGTCAAGTCTAAAGAGAAGATGTAAAGTGTAAAGGAGGTGTAATTATAAAGGTGATGTAAGCGAGTTTAGAAAAGTGCAGGATGCATAAGGGGATTTGTAAAGTGTAAAGGAAATATGGTGTAAAGGACGTGTTGAAAAACAGAATGCAATGATGTGGTGAAGTTTCAAATGTCAATACTCTATTCAGAGAACCACATGGATGACATATCACATGTTTAAACTGTGAAAATGGATCATTTTAAGGGAAAAATAAGTTGATTTTAAATTTCATGGCATCAACACATCTCAAAAAAAGTTGGGACAAGGCCGTGTTTCCCGCTGTGTGGAATCCCCTCTTCTTTTTATAACAGTCTGCAAACGTCTGGGGACTGAGGGGACGAGGTGCTCCAGTTTAGGAATAGGAACGTTCTCCCATTCCTGTCTAATACAGGCTTCTAGTTGTTCAAGTCTCTTAGGTCTTCTTTGTAATTGACGCAGGATGTGCTCTGGCATTGTCATGTTGGAAAATGCAGGTTCTTCCCTGAAAGAGACGACGTCCGCATGGGAGCATCCGTTGTTCTAGAACCTTTTGTTCTATTACTTTCAGCACTGATGGCGCCGTTCCAGATGTGTAAGCTGCCCATATCACAGGCACTCATGCAGCCCCATACCATCAGAGACGAGGCTTCTGCACTGAGCGCTGAGAACAACTCGGGTTGTCCTTGTCCTCTTCAGTCCGGATGACATGGCCTCCCAGTTTCCCAAGAAGAACTCCAAATTTCGAATCGTCTGACCACAGAACAGTTTTCCACTTCACCCCAGTCCATTTTAAATGAGCCTTGGCCCAGACACAACGCCTGCGCTTCTGGATCATGTTTCGATTTGGCTTCTTTTTGACCTGTAGAGTTTTATCCGGCAACGGCGAGTGGCACGCTGGATCGACAATGTTTTCTGGAAGTATTCCTGAGCCCAGTTATACCCAATCATGTTGCCAATTGATCTAATAAGTTGCAGATTGGTCCTGCAGCTGATTCTTACATGTTCATTTAACTTCTCCGGCCTCTTATTGCTGCCTGTCCCAACTTTTTTGGCATGTGTAGCTCTCATGAAATCCAAAATGAGCCAATATTTGGCATGACATTACAAAATGTCTCACTTTCAACATTTGATATGTCATCTATATTCTATTCTCAATAAAATATTGAAATGTGAAACTTCCACTCCATTGCATTCTGTTTTCATTCACAGTTTGTTCAGTGTCCCGACTTTTTTGGAATCGGGTTTGTAAAGAAACGTCCTCAGAAAGTAACTTCAAAGTGTAACTGGTGTGTAAAGTCAAGCATGTAGATGGAGAATGGAGAAAGGACACACGCAGTGTAATCAACATGTACAGTGTACAAGTGTGTGTGAGATGTGAAGGAGGTGTAACGTCAGGTGGAATTAGGAGAAGGTTGTGTAAAGTGTCGTAGCTTAGCTATAATCCGCATGTCGCTACATGATGCGTTGTTTGTTTGAATGATGTTGCAGGTTGAGTCCCAGACAGAAGACTTTCAAGCTAATATTAGACCATTAGGCCACACCCCTTTAGGCCACACCCCTTTAGGCAGTTTTAGACAGTTTATCACGGCTCTGTGAATTCTTTTATTGCTAATATTGTATTTTATTCACAGCTGCGGTCTGACTGCACAAACTGAATTGTGGCAACCGCATAAAGGTTTTCTCCGGGTTTACTGCACTGAGCTTCAACTTTAATGTCCATAAGATTATATTTCAGTGTCAAGAATTATTTGTGTTTGTGAGAACCGTCAGCTGCCTCTGTTCCTGTAGACACGGCTGTATTTTCACTCCTGGATAAAAGATGATGCAGGAAATCTCCTCCTCGCCGCGTCACCGCCTGCGCCGAAATCTGAATCAACACGCGGTAATAGACGCAACTGATGTATTGGCGTAACGCGCACAGCACAGAGAACTCCGAGCATGCGCATGGTGTGTGGCAGCAGCGGCAGCCGCAGTCTGAGTTTATGAAACGTCCATCCTTCACTTTACAAGAGAGACACAGAGAGATGTGTGCTGAAATACTTTGCCTTGTATTTACACTTGCAGTTGGTCAGCAGTGTGTGTGCGTGTGTGCGCGTGTGTGTGTGCGTGTGTGTGTGTGTGTGAGTTTAAAAAGTTCAATAGCACTCAGCGTGGGTTTCACCGTCCAAGTCACGTCTCAGTGCTGAGGAATTTGTCTTGGCAGAAGCTCAAACTCACACAACATTAAAACGAGCAACAATTAGGAGTAAATCCAGAATAAAACAGCGCCGTGTCGAGCTGCCACAGAAAAATAATCAGCGCCATAAAGTGTTCCGACCACAAGCGGATTGTTTTTTCACATTTCAAATTTCTCTCGTGCCGAAACAATCTGCCGTATTCATTTCATTAAATCACGTTATATTTAATATCTGCTTGTAATTACATTCACGCCTACATTCCAAAACCCTGCTGATTGAGGCGTGACCCCTCGTTAGTGACAGACCCAAGAGCCAGTCATGTCTGAGCCCCCCCCCCCCCATCTCACCCCCCCCCCATGACATCATAACTAATTTACTTGGAATGAATAATAAAATTTGAATCATGAAGCAGAAATTAATTATGATTTTATTATGTTCTCATTTTAAAGCAGGATTAGAGTAACAGATGTAGCTATATATGTATATATGTGTGTGTGTGTGTGTGTGTGTGTGTGAGATTGTGAGTGAGTGAGTGTAAAACACCTCATCGTCTCACCTCCCACCTTGACTCTGTCTTTGTCAATTTATCTCTGCCATCCTGAGAGGAGTGTGTGGTTGCGCAACAGACTGTGTGTGTGTGTGTGGGTGTGTGTGTGTGTGTGTGTGTGTGGTGTGTGTGTGTGGTGTGTAGGTGTGAGGGGGTGTGAGGGGGTAGTCAAGGCAAGCTGTCAATCAAAGGCAAGCTTCCACAATGCTGGATCCCTTGTTAGGCTGAAGGACCGATCGATCATTCAATGACGCTTTACACTCTGTTTCTGCACCATGGAGATTCATGGCCACACACACACACACACACACACACACACACACACACACACACACACACACACACACACAGTCTGTTGCGCAACTATATATTTGCACTACACAGTGTATATATATATATATATAGCATATGTGTGTGTGTGTGTGTGTGTGTGTGTGTGTGTGTGTGTGAAGTGTGTGATGCTACCCAGATGGAGTCCCTCTTCATTTCTTGCTGATAACGGGTCTGTCATGAGTTATTGACTTCCACCCACAACTTACACACACACACACACACACACTAGTCTGCTATGATGAGGAGGCTGTTTGTCTTCACTATAACCACAGTGGGAGAAAAGCAGAATAATTCTTGCGAGTTGATGAAATACCCGCTACACTCCAGCCCTCGCATGAAGCCGTGAATTATCTTCTCGTACTCGTTCACTAACAACTCGCTTTTCTCCAACACTCTCAGTCCTCCATGTTTGCGTTACTTGAGAATTAAAGAATTAGCACAAATCAATTAGCTATTTTCTAAAAAATATTATATATATATTTTACATCTTTAAAGAGTTTCATATGAAACTATAAATGAGTTTTGTTTTTCTGAGTTTTTTTAGTTTTTCCAAAAACCCTGGAGCTACAGTATTCTCTCAGCATCAGCGTCCTGGTCACATGATCTAATTCTATCATCATCCAGTTCGTGACATTCACAACACTTTAATCGTCTGCTCTTATGGAGTGCCTGCTAGATCAGAACCACAACCACAGACATACAGTACAGAGCAAAAGTTTGGACACCCCTTCTCATTCAGCGAGTTTTCTTTCTTGTGTTCTTTCTTGTGTTCTTTCTTTCAGCCCAAACGCGTCTCTTCTGCTTGTCGCCTGTCCTTAGCAGTGGTTTCCTAGCAGATCTTCTACCATGAAGGCCTGATTCACACAGTCTCCTCTTAACAGTTGTTCTAGAGACGTGTCTGCTGCTAGAACTCTGTGTGCCATTGACCTGCTCTCTGATCTGAGCTGCTGTTAACCTGCGATTTCTGAGGCTGGTGACTCGGATGAACTTATCCTCCGCAGCAGAGGCGACTCTCGGTCTTCCTTTCCTGGGCCGGTCCGCATGTCAGCCAGTTTCTTTGTAGCGCTTGATGCTTTTTGTGACTGCACTTGGGGAAACTTTTCCCAAATTTTCCCAAAGTTTTCCCAATTTTTCGGACTGACTGACCTTCATTTCTTAAAGTAATGATGCCACTCGTTTTTCTTCACTTAGCTGCTTTTTTCTTGCCATAATACAAATTCAACCTCTTTGAATGAGAAGGTGTCCAAACTTTTGCTCTGTACTGTACATGGCTTCCGTTTACTCGTCTGTAATCCAAGGTTATAATGCACAAACTCACATGGGGCTGAAATACATTATGTGTTTATTCTACGCAGACTACAACTGGTTATTGTTTGCCATTTTTGGAAGCTACTGTTCATTGCTAACAGTATGCTGGACTTTGCGAGTCTGCCTCTTTCTTCCCCTCTCTATGGTCATGTCTCATACGGTATACTGCTTACTAAATCTAGGATTTTACTTTTTGTTGTAAAGTCTTTCATAAAAACTGTAAAGTAAGGATTTATAGCATTTTGCAAAATGACACAACATTCACACTGATATAAGGCAAAACATTTTGACAAGATGTAATTTAAACATAGAGTAAGTTATTTTGTCCCATTTTTGAAAGCCATATCACTAACATTGTGCTGGACTTTGCGAGCCTCTTCCTTTTTCCTCTCTCCCTGTGTACCATAACTTATACAGTATGTTGGTAAATAAATTAGGATTTTATTTTATTATTGTAAAGTCTAAGTCTATGTTTAAATTATATCCTGTCAAAGAAGGTTGTGTGTGTTGTACAAGCACAATTGCCAGAAAAATGTTTCAACATTTTTGACTTATTATATCAATATGAATTTTATAGCAAAACGCTCTAAATCCCTCCCTTACAGTTTTGTCCCGAGAGATAAATCAGCCTGCAGTTGTGTTTGTGGTTATTTAAGTCTGATCTCAGTTGTAAGTTGGTTGAGTTTTAATATTAAACATAGCGACCTTTGATTGTGAGTGCAGTGAGTCAAACAGAACATAGTGATAGCAAACTGCTAATTAACTTCAACCCAGTGCTTAAACTACAGTGTTACACACACCACATTGTTAAGTATTGGACATGCAAGTAGTGTTCAAACAACATCCAAATCACACCGTCATCATCAACAGAACGTATCGTAGAGGCTAAGCGTGGGTGAGAGTCGGTCTGTACGGTCCGCAGTCCTGAGGAGAGAGCAGCTGCCTGACCACACCCACATTCACACCCAGTCACAGAAGCACCAGACTGTTAACAATCGTTTCTAGGCTTCAACATTCTCCAAAAATGCATTAAAAAACACAATTTAATCCATAGGCAGTTCACAGGGGATCCAAGGTGTATGACATCACAGAGTGGAGTGACCAAGAACTGTCAAAAAGTTAACACACACACACACACACACACACACACACACACACACACGTATGTAAGTTGGTATGTATATCTATATGTATACAGCATGTACATTTCAGTCTTGTTGTTATTTACTGTGATCCATTCAGTTAAATGCTGAGCAACTTCCTGCATGATATTGCAAACTCATCAGAGCGTTTTTAAACCTCTGAGGTTGAGTCCATACAGTATAAATAAAAATAAATAAATAAATAAATAAATAAATAAATAAGTAAGCCCTCCTCCCTGCTTCACAGACTTTGCAATCACATCTAATCGAAGTCTGGAAAATACTTTCATTTACTTTTAATTTCCTTCCCGTGTCATGCCGTCCCTCCTGAGTTTAAATGCTGTTATTCAGAATAGCAGAACACCAACAGTGTGTGTGTGTGTGTGTGTGTGTGTGTGTGTGTGTGTGTGTGTGTGTGTGCGCATTGTACATGTTGATTAAGTTTTAGCTGGCTAGAGTTGGAAATGTTTAATGATCCCATTCCCACTTTCACGAGTCGTGAGATTTTAGAATTATACATTGACAAGAACGTACTGTATATGGGCGGAGTGGATCTATAGCGGGGTCGAGTTCAGATAATATTTCTCATTATTCTCATTATTAGAATCCAATAAAACAAATATTTTAATTAAAAGTGGTGACACATTCATCGGAGCACGATTTTTGCTGAGATGCACGATTTATATCAGATTTAACAAACGTATTTATATATACTGTATACACACACAGTGGAACCTTAGATTACGAACATAATTCGTTCCAGAAATGGGCTCGTATTCCACAACACTCGTAACTCAAAGCAAATTTTCCCATAAGAAATAATGGAAACTCAAATTATTAGTTTCACAGCCCAAAAAAATAAATACATAAAAATAATTCATACAAAATATAAAGTAAAAAAAAAAAAATTAACCTGCACTTTACCTTTAAAAAAAAAGTAAATAATAAATCCGACAGATAAGTGTTTCCGTTTGTGCGTATAGGCGCTGTGTGTGTCTGTGTGTGAAGGCGACGGGGGGGGGGGGGGGGGGGGGGGGGGG
>JAAGKR010003629.1:29341-31841 GCA_011419295.1 Clarias macrocephalus
GGGGTAGAGAGGGCATGTGTGTGTGTAAGTGCACGCTGTCAAATGATGCGCACTGTAGGCTGATACAGAGAAGGAGCAAATGGATCTTTACCCTCTAAGGAGACTTGCTTTTGCTTTACATGTGCGCACACACATGTTATAATAAACAGTACACATGCGCTGTACACACACGCTTACGAACACCAAATAAAAGATGTTTTACACACACACAACTGTGGTCACAGTGTTATAGTAAACAGTGCACATGCGCACGGATGTTGATTATATCAGTGAGAGACGAGCACTAAGACCCAGCAGGGGAGACGATTACCCACAATTCCAACGTGAGAGAGAGAGAGAAAAACCAATGGCTCAGTTGTGATCACGTGAAGGTCGGCGTCAAAACAAGAAGCGCATGCGTGATACATGATACTCAGTACTCGTAAACCAAAACTTGCTTGTTTTTCAAGTCAAAATTCATTAAAAATCTTTAATGAAGTACAGTTGAACAAAGAAACGTCGAAAACCATGCAGCTGCGAGACTGTAGCTGGGGACTACTGAGTGTTTTCGACTTGCATTAACTGGCGTTAATTACAGTCACGTGCTAGCAGCCTGTAGCGTGAGTCGAGTGTGATGGAGTCTCGCATTGTTTGAGGCTGTGGTGGTATTAAAATCGTCCTGCAGCAATAAAATCTACAGTCTTAAGTTGATTCTCCTTAACTGTGTGTGTGTGTGTGTGCGTGTGTAATGTGTAAATCTATATTTTAAATAAAAATATATAAATATTTAAATGAAAAAATGGTAATTATACTTTTATATTTATTTATTTATTTTTACACTTTTACACTTCTCAAATGTAAAACTTGTTAAACATGGAAATTTTCCATCTGTGCAGTTTAAGCTTTAAATTTATTAGAATTTTTAAACCTAATTTCCAGTTTAATTTTTGTTTTATTAGCTTGAATGTATTTTTTAGCATCAACTTTTACTTTGTAGTGTCATTTTTCTATTTCAGGTTGTGTAAGCATTTCACTGCACTATGCACTGTGTAAGGTTGTGTATGTGACAAATAAAATCTGATTTTGATTTAAAGGATAGATAGATAGATAGATAGATAGATAGTTAGATAGATAGATAGATAGACAGAATCATGTATAGTGTCGTTCTAGATGAATAAATAAATAAACAAATCAATAAATATGACTGTAAACAGTGATTATGTAATCAAGGATGATATAATATCTTCATAATAGAAACTTATGATGTAAACTTTTGGTCCAGATGAATCCATTCACTATGATCAGATTTACATCAGTAAAAAAACTATTATTGTTATTAAAACTAGTAGTATCAATAATCAAGTAGTAACTTTTTTCAAGCAGCTTTGACTTAGACCATTGATATCAATTTTGAAACTTATTAATAAAAAAAAATGAAAAAAGATACACTAAGCCATATTCTTTTTATATTCAGGCTAAAACCACAATTTAATCCATTAGGAAAAAAATATTCTGATGGTTTCCATCAAATTTCTGCAGATTTCCATTAGACATTTTCTAAATGGCTGTAGAATGAAATTGGATATGATTACCAGAACAAGAAATTGCATTACAGTACTGTTAGAAGCGGATTAGGAGTCGGCAGAAATCTTTTAAAGTCACACACACACACACACACACACACACACACACACACACACACACACACACACACACACAGTGTAATAACTCAGTGGTATTTCATTTCCCGGAGCCTCTGAAGCTGACAGAAAGGCGGCGCGGCGTTGTGATCCTGAGAGTCGCGGCTCTCGCTGCTTGTTTAACCAGCTGCTCTGTGAACGCTGAATAAACCTCAGCGAGCTTTGAAGGAAATAAATCCCTCTCAGCCTCGGTAAACACGTCTCCGCCAGCGCGCTTGTGGAATAGCGCCTCGTTTACCGCGCTCCCTTTATTATTAATATTAATAATCTAATTTTTAATATCCAGCAGCTCCATGTTGAAGCTCGGCCCTCAGCTGCTAATGAGGATTAAACAATGTCATATGCTGCTGCTAATGAGAGCGGTTTTACACTTTCCCTCTGATCGCCTCGACCCGGAACGCTAATTGGCTCTGGTGTTAATCTAAAAACATTAAACGTAGAAACTGAAACCGCTTCCTGTCTGGTCAGAAAACGGCGAACCCTTCAGGGTTTTATTTCTTTTTTTTTTCAGTTTTGTTTTCATAATGGGATCAAAATAACTCTGTATGTTCACGCGGAAGTAGCGACTAGCATCCATTTGAAGTGCGACTTCAATCGCTCGCCAGCTGTTCCGCGCAAACCCTGACCCGGAGTGCACTGTGTTAGCGCTCTGAAGACGGATAAAACAACAGAGTGAGCAGCAAAGGTCGAGGTAGCGCAACCAGCACTAAGCGATGTCAAAAAAAAAACAAAAAAAACAACAACAGCAGAAAATATGTTTTGGGAAATTTAGCAGAAAAAAAAAGCGCTGGTTCCTTCTCACAGCGCTAATGCTAATCCTG
>JAAGKR010003629.1:36841-64341 GCA_011419295.1 Clarias macrocephalus
GTTTTCCTCGATCTAATTTGCAGCCACTACTTTCTGTTGTACAATCAAAGCTCAAGCTCGCTATATTTTAAAATTAAAACTCAACCAAAATATTACTGATATTCATATTTCATACTTGGATGGATTTATAGATTTTTGCAAAATCACACAAACTTCACACTGATATAAATGAAAAAGG
The DNA here is from genome assembly GCA_011419295.1 of Clarias macrocephalus. Classification (NCBI taxonomy): domain Eukaryota; kingdom Metazoa; phylum Chordata; class Actinopteri; order Siluriformes; family Clariidae; genus Clarias; species Clarias macrocephalus. The sequence goes on from JAAGKR010003629.1 coordinate 37,020, forward strand.
GACCATATTATAGCATTTGTGCTTTTTAACAATCTTCTAACTCAAAGATGCACTAAATATTATTTAAAGAGATAAAACTAAAAAAAAATGGAGTTATGTCATTTTGCAGTCAAGCGGTTCATATAATAATTAATAATAATATAATAATAAAAGGCACGTGGATTTGCTAATTAATACAGTTAAAAGATGAAGATCTTGGAATATTCCAGTGGAATCATTTGTGTGCTTTAATTATGAAGCGCGTCCTGAGATGGTTTTTGGACGCGTGAAACGGCGTCCTGTTCGTGAGCTCTCTCGTAGCCCGCGAGGTTGTCGCTTGCAGCCTGTTTGTAATGCGTTTATGTGTTTATGTAATCACAGTGTCCCGGAATTCAAGTCACAGCATAAGCTCTCATTCTTTAGTGTGCCAAAACTTATGAGAGTCATGCAACTTTCTATAGAAGCTCCTGCAGCATTAGGAAAAAAAAAAAGAAAATGGAGGAAGAGGAAGGAAAGGAAGCTCTGCGGCAGGACGTTTGATTTTATCCGGTGACGCTAAACCCGGCGTGACAGGCGCTCAATAGCGGCTACGTTCCAGGCGGATGAATTGGGTAAACAGAGCTGGCATGTCATTTACTTCCTCTTCCTGCAAAGTGAGAAAAATGCGGCACGTTACAGAGAAGGCGATGTACGTTCGCATGACTGCCTCTGGATGTTGGGATTGTTTTGCGTAATATACAGGCGCTTGCCGACTCAGCAGATTCCCTCAGCGTCTCCAGGAGCTCGGGGTGAGACGAGAGCGCGGCGCTAACGCTCCAAACCTGCCTGAGCTTCAGGAGCCAGAGGGAGAACTTTTCTAGCATGAGAGCTCGGAAAAACTGGTACAAGAGAAATACTCATTTTTGATCTGGTTTGTAACTACACTGAAGCTGATTGTTTTCCCACAACGGCACGGCACAAAGCGCTTTATTCCTCTTATACCGCAGAGATTTTCATTCATTAACTCCCTCACCAGCCTCTCGTTTGAACTCATCACAAATAAACAGTCACTGTACTGACACTGGAGACTCCTTCCTACAAATGATAAAAAATAAAGCCTCAATTTTTTTTTCATCAGACGTCCATGATGTTAACGAGTCCTGATCCGTTACTATGGAAACGCTCAGTGAATTTAAACTAGTATTAAATGCTACGCTATAAAACAATAACACAAATAATCACACACTCTTTTATACACACACACGCATAATCATGCACACTCTCAAACACACAAACCACACACACTTATTAAGACACTCCCACGCAGTCATGTACAGTAACACACACACACACACACACACTGCAGCTAATGAAGCAGCTGTTTCTGCTGTTGAGGCGCTGCACAAACGCCTGATGTGAACGTTTATAAATCGTTTAGCTACACACACTCCCGCGCTCGGATCAGCTAACGTAAGCGAGACGTTTGTGCGAGCGCTCGTGTGTAACAGACAGAGCCGCGTGCGACACGGAGCTCCTGCGATTCTGTCATCAGCGGCAAACTTGAAAGATTAAAATTAATGCCGATTTACTGGGAAAAAAGTCAGACACGTAAATACAGAGCCGCGGGAGCTGGTTTTCTTAGCAGACTGTTAGCGGCGCGCTTCTTATGTCGGCTGTTAGGGACTATTCGAAATAATTTGCCTGCAGTTTGATAAATGTCCCAAAACAAACCCAAACCAGACCGAATAACTTCAGACACAAACGCTAGTTTTAATTTTAGTCGACTAGCACGTACACAATTAGCTGGGCAGCTCGCTAACCTAGCAATTATTATTGAAGTATGCAATCTTGCTTGCTTTAAAGGACATACAGTCATGTGCAAAAGTTAGTGCCCCCTCTTTTAATTCTATGCTGTTTTTGTGCTGTTTATGTAACAAATTTAAAAGAAAAGAAAAGAAAAAAAACACGTGGGCAAACCTAAGTACCGCCTTACTGCTTCCACAGGATTTAAGTGCCTAAGTTGCAGCCAGGTGCTGTTAATCATCGGCCCATGGTTAATCGATCATTCGCAGGTTTGCAGACCTTTGTAAGAGCAGAAGTTTTGGCACTTTGCGGGTACTGAGCATCCAGGTGTGAATTAACACAATGGCAAGAGGGAAACTTAGTCAGGGGGTACATAGTATTGGCCACATGTGGGTTTATTATTTTTTTTGGCTTAATTTTTGTTTAAATAAATGATGGCATAAAATAAATAATGGTTAAAAGTGGTTAATAACTTTCTGTGGGACATCACATTGAGTGACATCACATTGAGTGACATCACATTGAGTGACATCACATTGAGTGACATCACATTGAGTGACATCATACTGTGATGCTTTTTTTCAGCATCGGTGGCGCAGGGTGCTTAGGCACGATCATTGTTGCTTGCAGCTATAATAATAATAATTATTATTATTATGTATTTTAGTATGTTTTAATTAGAAGGTTTCACTGGACTATGTCATCCCTGACACTGAGACGGCTTATTCTTACTATTATTATTATTATTATTATTATTATTATTATTATTTTATTGTTTATTTTTTTGTTATTGAACTAAATTTCAATCAGCTACCAGTACTTTTCATCTGAAGGCTAATCCTTTTCCCTGAATGCAAATAACGCGCTGGTCTGTTTAAATCCAGACACAACTGAATGGCATTCAGGAAAATCTGTAATGCAGAGTGTGTGTATGACATGAGAGCCGTGAACACGGAACGCTACACTTTGACAAGCGCAGAGCCGGATTTCAGCTTAAGTAAAAAACTGCGGATGTGGATGTGTGGGTCGCGATAATGCGATGCAAATGAAAATGTAACAGCTCCCGCTTTTTTCCCAACGTGTACACGGATGTTGAGCGTCACGTGTTCCGTATCTTCACTAAACAGAATAAAGAGGAAGCCGAGTGTTGAGGAGTGATATCGGGGAGAGGAAGGTGTGTAGGGTTTGGACTCCAGTGTTCGCGGGCTGCGTGGCGGCGCGTGGCGGCGTGTGGCGGCGTGTACATCGTCCTCGCCTCCGACTGAGTTAATTAAACTGCTGCTGGGTGACACACGCCAGGGAGTGTTTGTTTATTTATTTATTTCTAAGTATTTCAATATTTTTTATAGTATTATTACATATTTTAAGCACTTTATTATTATTATTAGTAGTATTATTAGTACTATTCAATACAATTATTTCACACCTATTAAATTAGTCTTTTTGTTACATATTTTATATCCTAATACATTTATTTAAAAAATAGCTAAATAAATACTACTATCATGTTTATTATTATTATTATTATTATTATTATTATTAAGGTTAATAATAATACTTTTTATTGCTTTATTTTACAATGATGTTACGTTCATGTGTTTTTGAGTAAAACATCTGATTCTGATTCACAAATCATCTGATCGTAGCAGGTTTCAGTATTAAGCGAATACAACCTCAGACAAACAAGAACATTTAACTATTCATTGTGCCGTTACTGATTTAACAAAAATGAAGCCAAACAATATAAAAGTGTGTGTGTAAAAGTAAGTACCCCCTGATTCAGTAGCCTGTAGATCCACCTTTAGCAGCAATAACTTATGCAATAATTAAGTAATGGTTTCCTGTTTGACTTTAGCCGTTTGCTTATGCACAGCTCTCTTAAGGTCCCACTCCAGCGTTTCAGTTGGTTTGAGGTCTGGACTTTGACTCAGTCATTCCAAAACCCTGATTCTTTTATTTATTTTTTTTTAACCAAACTTTATCAGTCAGGCAGACTAGAGGCCTCACATTTACCTCTAGAATACTCTGGGATACAGAGGAGTTCATGGTCGACTCAATGACTTCAAGGTGCCCATATTGTGTATATATATATATATATATATGTGTGTGTGTGTGTAAGATAAAAATGTAATATTTTAAACAGGTTTAAATTTTGGAAGTAAAAATCTTCTGAAATGTTCAAACTGGGTAGTGGACTAAGTGATACATACTTGTGGTTTGTTTTGATATTTATTTATTTATTTATTCATGTATACAGTAGTCTAATTTGAGCAGTTTATTTGCCCCACACCTTTACGCACAGCATCACAGAACACCAAGCTTTGCTAAAGTCATTGCAGTTAATGTCAACGTCACACCTTTAGGTTTATACTCGAATTATTCGTTGGAAAGTAAGTGATGTACAGGAAACAGGAAGTCCATCCTTCTTCCATTACTTAGACCAAAGAAGTTTGTGATGGCTGCAGCATCATGAGGACTCAAACTCACGTTCTCCTGACGTAATGGTGAAATAATTTGTTACCCTGCCATTTGGTAACCCACTCCGGAGCCTTTACTGGGCTCCCGACCAAGACGCGTGGCCCTCAGCTGCTCAGCTCTGTTCCTGAACCCGAGGCGCTTTGAATAAAATCATCTGCCAGATGAACAGATGTGGAATATCCACTTTATCCTCTTGGAAGACGCTTTATCCCGTGGTCTTTGAGCGAATCCTCATGATTATTTTACGCCGCTCCTCGGTCGATGCTGCTGAAATATTCATAGATCTCGTCGCGTTAATGTTATGGCCGTGTGACAGATGATGCTCTCTCTCTCTCTCTCCAATAAAAATCTGTGTCTCGGATGCAAGAACACACACGCACAAGATTTTTGTGTAGCACAAATGCATTATGGAGATACGGTGAGATCACAAGGGAGGTCGTGATGCTTTTAACCTTGTTGTGTTGCTTCTGAACTAAGAGCAATGTTGTGGTGTGTGGAGGTGAGAGGATCGGGGAGTGAGAGGATGTGGTTGTATTTTTAAAGGACGCCTATTATGCGGAATTCACTTTCAAGTCAGGTGGGAATGGAAAAAAAACAAAGGGCAAGAAAAAACATTCCCTGCTTTCTGTCCTCTTTCTATTTTTCGTATTGGTCAGGGCTTAAACAAGGCGCTACGATGTTCCCCCTAATGTGACCTCATATAATATGATCCCGCCCCCTGGCTCAGAAGTAACTCATTTACACTGACACTGAAACGGCACATTTGGAGAGGGAGTAACATACGGACTACGGCAGTTACTGTATATCATGGTAACATGTCGGACCTTTATGGAAGCTTTATGTCTATAACTGCAACTTCAGTAATCCAGATTCGGCCGAATTATTCTTTAGAAACTAGAACCAAATGTAAACAAACATAAATGATAACAGTGTGGATGAAGTAAAAAACAATCTTCCTGTTTTGTACCACGCCCGACCCGGGTTGGAGACGCTACAGATCATTGCGTTGCGCTGTAGCGCGAGTTCCCGCGCACTGTTTCTGCACTCTGTTTGCACTCCTGCTGGTGTAGTGACATTAATTTGATGCACTGTGTGTTGTTTCTGCTGCTTGGGCAGCCACGCCTGAAAAGCCCCAGCGATGGTTGAATTGCCCGCTTGAGGATAAATAAAGTTGATTCAGTCAGATTGCTTCCAGACAGAAGCTGAGTAGAATCCAAACATCGCTGTGGATCTGATGGAGTTTGGCGCGTGTGTCTCGTTAGAACGCCATCGACTGATGATGTAAAGCTCCAGGCAGGGTGAGGACCAGGGTGGGAGTAGACCAACTTTTTGGTGAATCTAAATCGCATTTTGAAGAAAAGAAGCTTGGTTGTTAAACATTAACTAGCACGACGTCGCTGTAGCCTGCTAGCTACGTGCCACTCGAGTGAGGTCAGCGTCTGTATGTATACTGTAAAACATTCTACACTGTATAAATTACATTTCTGTTATCAAGCACCATAAAGAGATTTTTCTATTTCTACATTTACTTTGTGGAAACGTTTAAAGGTTTTCTGTAGAAGAACTTCCTAGTAAAATCTTTAAATGAGTCTAGTGTCAATTTGGACACTCGTTATCTCTTTATTAAAACTATTCCATTTATTAAAGGTTACATTTAAATTCTCCCTTAAATGGACATTTAAATCTAATTCCATGCTTTTGTGCCTAAAGGAACCCTGAAATAAAGGTCCTGTCTAGAGACCTACAGAGACAGAGGTGTTCTCCACTACACCTGGTTCCTATTAGAGCTCCTTTGAGAATCAAAGCACACTCAACTGTTCCACCCTCAAAGCAAACATTAGCTATTATATACAATGTATATTATTTTGTTGTGATGCAGTAGAACAAGTGTATTAAGGATCCTTATTTGCTCCATGTCAGGTCCTGTGCAGAGGTTATCTTGTCCTCCCAGGTTTGTGTTTCCTCGAATCCTCTTGTTCCTTCAAACCTCCCAAAAGCATGCCAGTAGATGGATCAGTGACTCCAAATTTCTCAGTAGGTGTAAACTTGCCGGCGAGTGTCGGCCTCGCATCTCATTCCGTTGTGTTCTCAGAGATCAGGAGGAGTTTAAGCATCACTGAATTGAGAAAGTGGACTCAGAGTAAAGTTGGTTCCTTAACCTTTAATGTTCTGCTCAACCATTCGGTAGAGCACGTTTTGAGTTGCCAGATCATGTTGATGAATGTGTTCAATTTAGTCTCATTCAGCCATTTGAGCCACTTGGTTGAGGTAAGAGAAAAAAAAAAATCACTTACTGTAGATGTTGCTGTGCTTTTAAAATCCTTAAAACTCAAGCCATCAGAACAGCATAGGTCAATGAGATAAAAAACATATACTGTATACAGACATATTGCCAAAAGTATTGGCTCACCTGGCTTCACATGCATATGAACTTGAGTAACATCCAGTTCTTAATCCATTAATATTTAATATTATGTTGGCCAAAAATTCCCATAAACACACTTCTAAACCTTATGGAAAGTTTTCTCCGAGAAGTTGAAGCTGTTATAGCTGCAAAGGGGATGAGGCCAACATCACATTAAACCCTATGGATTAAAAACTGGATGTTACTCAAGTTCATATGCATGTAAAGGCAGATGAGTGAAGACTTCTGGAAATATACAGTATATAAAATGTGCTTATATTGAAGCCTTGCGGCTGCGTGTTAATGGCGAAGCTTTAGACATCACACTGTGTATTTGGGTTTTCGGATATGTCAGGTAGAACGAAAGTTATCATTACTTTTATACCGGGTAAATTTTACCGCTACCAGAATAGGGGAACGATGTCGCAGAAATGTAGAACGTTCAACATTAGCATATTATTATTTTTGGTCACAGAAACAACCAAAAAGAGCCAAAAAAACATGATCAGGTTTATCAGTGCTGGTCCTTTGCCTATGTGACCCAGTTTTCAATTCTTTGCTCAGTCATGCTTTTATAGTTGTTTAAACTGAAATTAATTAATTATTACCTAGTAATTGATGTGCTGAAAAAAGGGACACGTCACTCAGTTCTGCACAAACCTGAGCCCAAAATCACAGCAAAACAAATAAGGGCTAAAATACTCTGAGCTTTAGTTTTTCCTGTTCAATTACTTTTTAGCACAGCATGAAAAGTAAAGTTATACTGTTGCACCACTACACAAAAATGTTTCAGATTTATTTATCTGTTTATTTATTAGTTTGTTGTATTTGTAAATATATTGATATTTTCCCCCTGAAGCAACGTTTCGACCATTTGAAAGAGACCTAAATTAGGGATTCTTGAAAAATAAACATAAATTAAATATTGTATGAGGGATATATTCTTATACAGGATGCTAAAATTGACATTTGCAAGCCCTTTTGAATAAAAGAACCCATTTTCTAAAATGATGATTATTATGTTTAGTATTAGACTTGAGCCATGTCCAGGTTGGACTTGGCAACTAACCTGGGCCTACAGGGATGGTTCTTCACAACACTATGTCTTCACTGTCAATCACTCCAAGTGTACTTTGCGTGTGAATCTGTTTGTCTCCTTGTGTTATTACTGGGGATGGTTCGGGTCCCAGTTGGGAGGGCGTCAAAGCGCGAGACCAGCGTGGGGCAACATGCTAACCGCTTATCACACCACTGGCTGGACCTCCATGACCTGCATGTTTTTGTTGATGTTAACATTCAGACCTTGTGTGCAAAGTACAACTTCGAAACTTTACATATGACTTGGCCGGTAAAGACTTGCAGCAGTGAGCCGGAGCTCTGATTCCTGAAAGCTGTCAGACTCATTAGTGGCCATTTACCCGCTGCGCTCCCGAATCGATGACTCCATCAATTAGTCCCTTGGTCAATTAATCACTAGGGGAAAAGGCTCAGTGTGCACTTTGAAACCTGTCCCGTCCATCATTCACTCGTCTGATTTGATCCGTTTCAGTAGCTCCGGCTATCGATCCTCCAGCACCGGATACAGCTGGGAGGGCGCCAAAGCGCGAGACCAGCGTGGGGCAACATGCTAAACACTTTATCGCACCACTGGCTGGACCTCGATGACCTGCATGTTTTTAATTAACTGTAATTACAATATGTTGGAGAAACAAGACGTTACTGCAATTATGCCGGACGTGTCCTGGCACAGACCCATGTGACCTGAAGCATGTTTTGAGGTTTGCGGTTGGCACCAGTGGGAGCAGAGCTGAGCTGTTGTCCTTTGAACAAGCTGCATGATTAGGTGAAAGCCAGATGTTAAATACTGCAGACAGACATGATGGTGAGTGGTTGTTGAGTGTTTTGAAAAACTGAATATAACAGTGTGACCTTGCGTATGACCTTGGCATGTGCTAAGAATGAGCTAGAGCTTCGTTTAACTCAGCTGCTGGACTGGGTGTGTACTGCGTGTTCCCCTGTGTGTGAGGAATTAGTGTTTAAAGTTTGATTTTTACTTTGTCTCTGGGAGTCCCTGGGCTGGTTCACTCGCGTGACCCGCTTTCAACACGTTATCTGAAAGCATTGCTCGTGTGAATGAGACTCGAAGTCGCAGGAGGTAAAAAGGAGCTGATTGAAAAAATGTGAACGTGAGTGGAAGTGAAGTTCACTCGTTCTGTAACGGTTATAGTTTCAATATTTTTGGTTAATTTGTGATGTGGAAATCATTTTGCTTAAATTGGAGGAAATCACACGTCCTTTTTAAACCACGTTTTCTTTTTAAGAATTAAATTCAAAGCTGAGAAATATTTGACAATTTTTGAGCAGTGAACATTAATCCAGATAAACACCTGAGAATAAACACACATCAGAATGCCAGCGCGCTCTAATAGTAGCGCTTCATGTGCTTATGGAAACACGTCTCATTTGCATTTCTTAGAAAATTTCCCAGAAAAAAAAGTTAAAGCTTTCAACTTGCCAATAACCATTTCAGGAACACTTTAACTAAACCTCTTGCAGACGCGTGAATAAAATGACCACATTCGCAACAGCAGAAGTGCAGTTAACTGTACAGTTATTTTCATCGATAATTAAATTTCAGAGTCATAAACATCACACAAGGATCACCTGATGATCAGCGGATGACCCACGGGGTTACCTGACGCCTAACGATGAACGAGTAACCTAGCGACTGTTAGCTTCTGTTCTGCTGATTATTTTCATATGCTGCATGTTGTAGGGGGTGCTATAACTTATTCAAAAGAGAAACAAGCATTTGAAAATGGAGGAAGAAGGTAATAAGGATATGAATGTGCAGAAGTTTGATTTGTTATCATGGCGTGACTACCGGAGACGCTGTACAAATATGTGACTCCTCCTGGCTTTGGCGTCTGCTAGCGTTAGTGTTAGTCTTACTGTGGCTCATTCTGTGCTTCTGGTGCTGTTGAGACGATGCTCTGGAATACGCTGTGCTTTAAGTTCCATAAAATGATGTTCAGGTAACGTTCACTAATACTGACATTTCCAGCTTTCTGATTAATAGCTGACTAAATATTCTGGGGTCGAATCCCAAATCCCATTTAATAGGAAGTTAGTGCACTATGGATTAGAAAAGGATTTGGAGTGATCAGGAGGACCAGCCTTGTATTAGACAATAGTTAGCTTTGTAGCTAAGCGTTAGCCGTGAACAGAATGACGCGGACGGTTCGGAGGCGATTCAGAAGGACTTAGAAGCGATTTAGTGCAGAGACGTGAAGCGTGTTGTTTAAGACGACATCACGTCATCAGGTGTGTGTTGGTGCTGAAAGTGCTTCTGTGACTGGGTGTGAATGTTGGCACTGCCACCCAGTAAGTAACTCCATTTCCCTGCCCAGAAGTGGGCGTGACCATGGTGGACATACAGTATGTCATGTTGCCAGATGCAAAGGGTCTATTTATTTATTTATTTATTTATTTATTTATTTAGTTAGTTAGTTAGTTAGTTAGTCAAACAACTTGGAGGTTATTACAGCTTTATAACATTATACTTTAATCCATTTATAGTTACATGTAATATAAAGGCTTGTTTCCTCACCTCACACTCCATTTTACCACAAAACTACGAAATCTCCTCTGAGAGCCCTAAAACCGAGGAACCCTGCTGCGCTTAAACTCAGACAACCCTTGAGCAAGCCACTTGTTTTTTCTACAAGTATGTAGTAAAAAGTTATTAAAATTTGCGAATAATGCAAAGCCAGACAATGTTACACTTTATTTCCGGAGACTGTAAAATGTCAGCGCTGTAGCTGCGCTTGTGACGTGTTTTTCTTTCCTCTTCAAATCAGCCAGGAAAGAAGAACACTTAGTGTTCAGTGCTCTATGTAAAATAAAAGGTCAGGTTCTCACCAGCTGAAACGTTCTCCCAGGGCAGCATTACTGACGCAAGGTGTAATCCCACCATCTCGTTAAAACACACACACTGTCAGGAAATCTGGAATTATTTTCTGGTTAAGTGTCCATTGTTTGTTATCAGGGGAGGGACCTTGCCAGACAAAGAAGCGTATGACCTTGACTCAAGCCGGTGATAAATATTTGCAGAACCGGAGCCAGCAGCAGATGGAGGTCTTTCTGAAATTCTCAGGTCCACATTGAGATGATAATGAAGCTTGTTGTACCGCTGCCGGTTCAGGGTTCAGGATGTAGTGGCCCGATTGTTGTCCCAAATTTGACCCTTAGAATTAGAGGTGATATCCCAGGTCAGGGGTTTGACTGGAGTTGAGTTTGGGGAAGAAAGAAATCTAGTAACCTCCTCGTCCACTTGTGGTGGACTGGTATCCCATGCAGGATGTGTTCCTGCCTCCAGGGGGCGCTGTTGGGGATCCGAGGCACCTAATATGCTCAACCCTGACAAACCCATGCATTTTCAATTATTGTAGCATTTTAAAGGCCCCTCACGAATCACTCAACTACCCCAAATCCCCCACCACACACACACACACACACACACACACACACACACACACACACACACACACACACACACACACACACACACACACAGACAGGGTCCAGGGTTTGATTCCCGCCTCAGTGTGTGTGTGTGTGTGTGTGTGTGTGTGTGTGTGTGTGTGTGTGTAGAGTCTGCATGTTCTCCCCGTGCTTGGTGGGTTTCCTCTGGACACTCCGGTTTCCTCCACAGTCCATACCCCACACCACTGTGTGAATGAGTGTGTGTATGTGTGTGTGCTCTGCTATGGATGGGCAACCCAAGCGACCCTGAATACAGGATACAGTGGTATAGATGATGAGTGAGTGAACTAATGAACAAAAATTGTCTCTTAAGCACAAAACTACTGTACCACCAACCCAACCCACTAGGGGGCAACAAAACCAGACAAGGGAACAGATTAAACCGAGGAGTGTTAATGCTGAACTAATCGGGAATAATCACGAGACACATGGACAGAGTAAACAGAAACACAAAGCAAACGCAGGAAGTAATAAAGCTCCCTTCAGGGGAGCACATGAGAAAACGTACTGAGTGTTATAAAGTGCTGGGACTGGAGACTCCTTCCAAATAACTGAAATGAATGAATAAATATGTCTGTACAGAAAACTTGCCCGATCCTCTGCCTATGAGTTACTGTGATTGAGCTGCGACAATAGAACTGATAACATACTGTACTAGAACGTATATTAGGTAGATCTTAAAAGAAGAAGTGACCCAGAGACAGTAGGATTACGACACGAGACCTCCAGCTGCGGCCTTACGCTCACCGCATGCAGACACGAGGAGAATGTGTGTCATGGGTGTGTGGCACAGCGGCAAAAACGACAAGGGCAGGATTTTACATCAGTGTCCAACATGCACTCGGGGGACCCCGGCAGCCTGATCCGTCATTACACGCTCCCTCATTAGCCGGCTTGTAATTGCATTGTGGGTAGTTGGGTAAGTCATAAATCTAGAGGAAGCGCATGGGAGGACAGGATGGGAAAAGGCTCCTACATTGGCTTCTGGGCCTAAAGGGAACAGAGGTAATGTTCCAGCCCTGGTGCTTCAAAAGGACAGCAGTATCTGTGAGCGGATTTAATCAAAGAGGGACTAATATAGAAGCTCGTTATTATTATGATTTTGTGAATCCTTTGAATTGAAATAAATAAATAAATATATAAAATCTGTATTTTGAAGATTTTACTTAGAAAAAAAAAAGTTCCCCATGTTTGCAGGCTTTTCCTCCACCGTTTCGTGTCTCTTTAAACTCCGCCGCTTGCCCTCATCTGTCCAAACTCATTTCTGTCCTCGCTGGCACATGACACCTCCCGTCCTAGCAGCCAATCTGGACTTAATCGCTTTCTTGGCTCAGGTTATGTCCAGAATGCAAATTGCTTGTGCTTGAGGAGGCTAGTTTTCATCAGCACCTCACACAGAACGGCTAATATGGCTAAATATGATTGAAAGCTAGCTGCTTGACGTGTGTGACAACATGCTAATCAGATCCCACCCGATTGTATAAATACATTTTTTTAAAGGGTAACGGATTTAACATAAAATGTTTAATGAACAACGATTCTGTTAGTTTGACCGGCGATTAGAGTCGTATTTTCAATTTCTTTGCTAAATTAAGAGAGAAATTGTATAGTTCAGGGAAGATCAGACCACAAACATGTGCGTGTACGCACACACACACACACACACACACACACACACACACACATATCGTTTCCTGCTGTCTGCCAGCCTGCTGCTTCTTTTTATTTCCGTCAGAATGTCTTTAGATCTCAGCCGTCTGAATATCTGAATTAGCATCCCGACGGCGCTCTGAACTCACACTCAGCCAGAGAGTGCTCTGATGCGCAAAGGCTTAGCGAGCTTAGCTTTCGTTAGCTAGACGGCAGCTGAAGACCCGGGTCCCTCCAGGCCAAATTATAAAACTTCATACAGAACCATCTGCCCATGTTGCCGAACATCCCGAGCTGGCTCTGGCACAGAAAAAAAAAAAAAAAACAAACATAATTATCTCTATTTTTTTTACTGCCAGAGCTTGTGCGGATGCGGATGCGAGGTTCTGCTGTCCGGAACACGGGAGGCTGGAATGTCAACGTGTTAATCATGTCAAACTTACGGAGCGGATGTAGTGGCGTCGTCCGATATCTTGCTAATATTATTGACTTATTAATAAAATAAAACACACACACACACACACACACACACACACACACACACACACACAGTGCTAAATACTAAAACATAATAAACTCGCGATTTACAAGTGTCTGCAAACTTCAAGCGAGGCCCTGACTAACAGTTATTGATTAAATAAAGTCTCTTAATAAGTTATTAATGCTCACAAATTATCCAAATCATTAGTTATTAGTTGTACATTTTCTGCCAAATCCTGATTAGGCTTGAAAATAGAACTCAGAGTGTTTATTTTTTTTTAGCCTTGTTATAAATGCCACATCACTGCCAGTGAAAGCGCATTATTAAAGTCAGAGTTTAAAAATGGATCTGTGGATTTTTTTCGCTCCAAGACACAAAGTTTAGTGTAACAGGTGAAGGAAAGCGGTTGTAATAAATAAATGCTGCTGGAATACCAATATAATTATCCTGCCATTCAGCGTTCTGCTTCGTAGTTCTGAAATGACGTTGACGGCTCGCACGAGGTGTCGGGTTTCATTCTCTGAGCTTTCAGGTTTTGTTGGATGAGCTCGTCTGGGTGAACGTCAGCCTGTTTGTTTTACTCGCATAAACTATTCGTGCGCATATCAACCCTGATTAGATCAGGACTAACGCAGTTAGAGGTGCAAATGTGCGATCATTTTGTCCACGAATAGCAAAGATTGATGATAAACGATCGTACGAATTACGTTATGTCGTACGAGATTACGAGGAGAATGTTTATGTTGTTAGGTGTAAAAAAACAACTAAGTAAAAGTGATTTTTTGATACATACATATGGAAAATAATGCTAAAAACTAAATAAAAAAAGAAACTCCACAAGCACTACATGTAAAAAACTATTAAACATAATAAAAAATAATAATAATAAAATAATAATAATAATAATAATAATAATAATAATAATAATAAAAACACACACGTACAGTTCAGGATTGAGGATTGTTTTTCTTTTGCCGTATCCAATTACAGAATTTGTTGTATTGATGATATAAGACAAACAAACAAACAGAGTTTGTGTTACAAGCTCGGCACGCCCGCATTCTCCCCTCAGTAGTTAATGATGGCCGTCTGTGAGCTCACGCACCAGTTCAAGAAAAGGAAGAAGGAGCCTTTATTTGTCACATATACATTACAGTACAGTGCAGTTGTTTCTTCACATATCCTACGTAGAAAGCTGGGGTCAGAGCGCAGGATCAGCTATGACACGGCGCCACCTGGAGCAGACAGGGTTAAGGGCCGTGATTAAGGGCCCCACAGTGGAGTCTAGAGGAGCTCGGGCTCAAATCACCAACCGTCTGATCCTTGACCCAGAGCCTTAAATCACTGAACTACCACTGAAAAAGTGAAGTCTACTGACATGAAGTGTCTCAGAGGAGGCATGTGGTAGGCTACACCCTCCCTGGTTGGTCACCTTGATGGGAGCGCGCTGTAACAGAGAGACGGGTGGGGATTAACTAAATTAGTTACTACGACTACAACCAAATTAGGGAGAAAATCAGGGGGGGAAAAGAATGTATGTAAAATCATCACCATTTTGCATCTCTTGTACTGGAACACTGCAGAAATCTTGTTTTATTGTTTAATTTAGCCTTGTTTTGATCTGGAGGGAGACCGTGGGTGACCAGAAAAGCCCCTATATAAATATATTTATTATTATTATTATTATTATTATTATTAATAAAAAAGGGGAAATATCTTTAAAGTTATCTATGATCTATAACTTCTTCTAATATAATATAAAACAAGATTATTAAGCTTATTTCTCTGCAAATTGTACAAAATGTTTAAGGAAAAGTTCATTGTTCTATGGCAAATAGTTTTAGGAAAAATTTAGGAAAATTTCTGTCCATGATCAAGACATTTTTGCTTAATTTGAATTAAAGTGCGAGAAATAAGATAAATATTCTTATATCTGGTTTGGTGTAGTGTTACTTTAAGAAAGTGTGGATTAATTTGATGGATTCAAGAATATGGCACTTGCTAAAACGTCTTTTTTCAGTGGAGATCAGCTAAAATTGCACTAATGTGTAATATAATCTGTAATATGTTAAAGCTCATAAAGGAAGCTATAAACCGCCTCACATGAGCATTGTACTGTAGCTTCAAAAATCAAGCGAACTCTGAAAAAAATTACATGTTGGCCATTTTAGTACTTTAAGCATTTCCCATGCATTAGAAAAAATCTCCTTTGAATTGGATTTTAATTTCCACGTTCATTATAAACTATGTTTCGACTTCCTCTGTAAAGCCATGATACGGCGGTGAGAGACAGGGCTTCTCTTTCATTCTCGCCGATTGCCGTAGTTTTCCAGAGCCACGTCTTTATCGGCAAAACACAGCACTCGCCCCCCCAGTGGTATTCACAACGTCTCAAAAGTCATCGCTCCAGGAGGAAAACAGTCATTAATCAGTGGGTGTGTCCGTGTGTGTGTGTGTGTGTGTGTGTGTGTTTAAAAAATTCACACTTTCTCAAAAGCTGACAGCAGCTGGATCTCCTCACATCTGCTTCTGCGAGAGCTCGAGATTCATGATTAGCCTTCGCTGCCCGCGCCTTGCATAAAGAGCACGTCCTGCCTCCTAGGCCGCTTTTATCAGGGACGACGTGTGCGTTAATCAACACTTTGGTTTTATATCCGATTTAAACATGGCGGACAGAAGCAGGAGAGGATTTCTGTGAGAGGACTAGCGCTGCCTGACTGATGGAGTCAATAGCAACCTCGTTTCTCTCACCAATGTCATAGTGAGCGAGAATTAATAGCTAGCATCGTTTACCCCGCCCAATACTGAATATATTTGCATATCACTTATCAAAGTATGTCTAATGATCTACCAGCTACCCTCATATTCATCTATAAGAGCAGCAATTAGCTTATATAACATTTATTGGTATTATACATTATTATAGCATATTGCTGTGAGGATTGTTCCTGTTCTCACTTACGGCATCATTCGCTCACAGCTTTTAAAGTTAACAAGACAAAAAAAAAATATTAAGAAGTTGCAAACCAGATCTCCACTGTCTGAAAGTTTTGCATCTGTTTTAATCATTTAAGAAATTGAAGATTTTTTGCAAACTTTCTATCCCTTTAATTTGACAGTGTTTTAATATGAGCTATCATATGATCAAATTTAACTTAGGCTCTGCTCCTTTTTTTAAAAACCAGTAGGCCATGTCACTTTCTTGCCATTAAATTAGCTATTTTAAAAAATGTAATTCAACTTCAAAACAGTGCTACAAAAAAAAAAAAGGCTACAAAAAAGGAATCAGCGGTCCGATTTTCTTTTCCGCATTCCTTTCTGCTAATGCTCTGCATGCTAGGTCACTAGCCTGATCTTGCTAACACCTGCCTTTTTTCTTTTACAGACACATCGAGAACTGGATGGGCCTGCAAACCGTACAGGAGGTTGACATGGCTCTGTACACCGGCATCCAGAGACTGTGAGTAGAAGAAGCACTTCTTAGCAGAATATTGCTAACGTCCACAGACACGGCTTCAAGCACAGTGATAGAGATAGCACATGATGTGGTGGATCTATGGATTAGCACTTAGTGACTAGCGTGAGCCGGTCAGCTGGGCCTTCCCATCTCCCAGGGGTCGACTTGAGCAGGTGGATTTTCCTCTTTAGTTGGCCCACAAACAAAAGGAATCTCCCCAAGGCCTGATTTGCACTGATCAAATAAACAGCACTGAAGCAGCCAGGAAATTTAATTACGTCCCCCATCGCCCCACGTCTGGACGAGAGCTCCTTCCTTTCCTTCTCCCTTCCCTATCTGTACTTGGCCTGATGTAGAGATGCTGTCAGCCTTCCTCTTCCAAAAGCTGTCTGGAGATGCCTCTTGGGAAGCTCGTCCTCACAGCATCTCGCATCCACACGCTAGCACATGCACAATTCTCTCCTAGCCAATTTCCCAAAGCTTTAAGCAATTACCGCAGCACTGATTAGCATGTTTCTCATTAGCCGCTAGTGTTTGTCAATACCCCACTAGTGCCTAAAATCCAGGCTAAAAACCACAGCGTCTCATTGCTTCTTGCTGTTTTAACCATTTCTATTGATCTGACATTACATTTTATGTTTAATTATGTTTAAAAATCAATACATGACTAGAAAGCTGAGAGTTGCTTGTGATGAAGCTGGCACTAGTTCCAGAAATCAGAAATTTCCATTTCCTGCTGGTGCTTGGATTCAATCTCATGATTTTCCAATCAGAAACTCAAATGCTCTAACCACTGGACCCTTGGAAATCAGGGATTTTCAGGAGGTACTACAGGTTTATTGGATAATTAATGTTTCCCAGCTTCCTAAACAAGTCATGCTGATTAGGGAAACACTCTATTTCAGGGTTCTCTCAGAGTTCATGCAGAGGAACAAACAAGAGAGGCCTAAAGATATGCTCACTTTGAAGTGAAAGGGCTTAGATTTTTCAGGTCTATATGAGCATTTTTTTTTTTCAAATCAGACCGGAGCCACTCTCAATGCCAATCATTCTACACCACATGACTTTCAAATGTGGGAGGAAAATGATGTACCTAAAAAAATAACCAACAAACATGGGAAGAACATGAAAACTCCACACACACACACAGAGTGAAGGCAAGATTCGAACCCCTAACCCTGGAGTTGTGAGTCAACAGTGTTCATTGCTAAGCCACCATGGCCAGTATCATATTGTTCTAAATAATTAAAACTAAGTGATAGTGGCGTAATCGATACAGAGACACAATAATCCATCCTTCTTTAATATTCATAGTATTGCAGTGATTCACATCGATCGAAATGTTCGACGCCCCATTAAAGCGTCTCGGCTTTCAGGATTCCGATCACGATCGACAGACCCACCAACGACTCTGCCTTTGTGTGGGCTCGAACCAAATCAGAATCCGTTGATCTGATTACTCGTTCTCATGCCCATAATGAAAACAGGAGCGAGCGCTCAGAGCGAATAAACATCTCACAGATGCCGGTGATAAAAAACGGATTCAATATACATAATTGATTTGAGATGTCGGCAAGAGTAACGACGAGAGGGAGGAGATGTTGCCTTTCGATGAGCATCCTGGCTGTAATGATACCTCAGGAGGAAGAGAAGATGCTGGGTGTTTTTTTTTTTTTTTCATCATCATCTCCTTTACACGTCTAAATAATTGTCATCTCAGATGGTACCGATGTCAGCTCGGGTTAAAACAACCCAACTGCACCTTACTGCTCCTCTCACAACTCGTGTGCTTCATCCCAGTCCTGTGATTTACCCCAAATGCGACTTTAAATCAGCAGGTAATCAGCACACTCGCTGTTTGACACTGGCACGATCCACAGGCCCTCTCTGTCTGAATGCCGGTTTCCATAGATACCATCATGGCTTAGCCTTCGCAGCCATTTACAATAAGCCCTCTTCGAGTGCGCACACTCCAACAAGTGTTTGGGAAAATGTCACAGCAGTTGATTATGATAGAAACCCAAAATATATATATATATATATTTTTCTGTTTCAGGACTATCACAAACTGCAATCTGAGGACGATCCAGACTAGAGCCTTTGCCCAGAACCCACATCTACACTACATGTGAGTCTGTTTCCTAAGTTGTTTTCCAGAAGGTAATGGAATTCCCCTGATTGTTCTGATCTGAGAGATATTGACGTTAAACCACAGGCTTGATTTACTAGTTTTAGCCAGAGCTTGAATTTTTTTACATTTTTTTTTACATTTTTTCCCAACTACTTTAATTTCAAGATATTTGAAGCAATTTCTTTGATATTCTGTACACTTTACTTTCTTGGTTCAACATCTGGATTGTTCCACGTTGGATGTTTCACTACCTTGTATGTTGACTAGCATGTTTCCCAATACAAATAGTCTTCTGGTTAGATTACTTTCTAAAGAAAACAATATTTACTTTCTAAAGAGAACAATATTTCTAAAGCCTCTGTCATATTCACGGTGAGAAAATGGTTATTCCATGATTGAGAAGAGGTGGGTGTACTGATTTAATGAATCACTAGAACGTAGAACTTTGATGAGGACAAGGAGTTCTCTGTGAGTGTATGAGTGTATGGTGAGTGTGGATAGAGAACCAGAAATATCCAAGATCTCATGGTGGCTTGGCGAGTGCATCGTGAGAGCATGACCCCAGTGCTGCAGTGGGAATTTAAAAGCACACATCAGGGAATTTCTTCGTTTTAGAACTTTTCTATTCCACAAGATTGGCAAGAACCAGGAGAGCCCCATGACTTTTTGGAGTGCCCAGGAGTGAGTCTACTAGTGCCAGCAGAGTGCTAAAAGAGAAATGTATTGATTTTGTTTTTGTGAATAGCCTACAGAAAGAATTGATTTGTGCGATAATTCCTCAGCTTTTTGCCTGAGCTTGGCGAGAATGCAGAGAGGCTTTTGTGGGTTTGAAGAGAGCCATACGAGAGCGCCGGAGTTCCAGGGAAACTCCAGGTGTATGCCAGTTTTCTTTCCAAAATCACTGTCTATGTGTTTTTCTCCTCAGACTCCTGTATGCATGAAAGGCTTGTGAGTAGCAACAGATGGACTAGTCAACTACATAAACCCAGTTTGGGGTGCAGTGCTGTTTGATTGATTTAATGTACAACTGCAGTGGAAACTTCTTCCCCATATCGTTTCACCACATTTTCATCTTACCAGTTGATTTCTTTACATTCTTATAAGCATCTAAAATATTTATTTTAAAAAGCTACATCTAAAAATAAAAAATATATATTTTAAAAAAGCTTCATGCTTTCTTTGCACCCAACAGATACCAAACAGGGACAAGCACAACCCTGCTACATGGTTTGTTTCCTCCTCGATTTAAAGCACTATATCAAAGTTACAATCGCCAGCCAGGGCTCATGAGGCTACCTTCATGCATAATTAATAATGATAAAGTTCTCTGCAGAACCCGACCTGTGTTTATTCTGCAGTTTCTCATCCTGTACCCTCGCAGAGATAACCACAGAGAGGCCATTTACATTCCTGTATCGTGTGCCGCGTACTGCCCTGTCAACTTGCACGCGCATATCATTTGCATCGTACAGCCTGACCACTTACACAACAACAGGAGTAAAATATGCAGAGGTCTCATCACCCTGGTGTTAGCTAGCTAGCTTGCTTCTTGGTGAACAGCTAGCAGTCGAGTGTGATGATGTATCCATGTTTCTTGGTATAAAATCCTTTGAGAAGAATTTGTATAAGGAGGTGATGGTTGTGTTCTACAGCGAGGCTTGATTTAGTCTGTCTACTCTACATGCAAAATCTGGATAATTATGAACATCTGTTTTTTTCTTTTCATGTTCAGGAACAGTGAGGCATTTCTGAGAATATGGAATTTTAAGACTTTAGGTCCTTAAGAACTTTTATAATATACAGCACTGGAAATATATTACTTGTGGATAATGGAAATCTGGGAACAAATAGATTTGGCAATGTAGCACTTTCAATAGCACTATTGAAAACACAGGACTATGGAAATGTTAAAGTTTAAGGATGTAAGACTAAATATAGATTAAAATGTATAGTATTGCTCAATGCACAATTTTAAAAACTCAAGAAATAAAATGCATTGGGAAAACAGGAATACGGGGACATCAACTTTGAGGAAGTTAGGAATTTAAGAACATGGAAAAAATAGTAGTTAAAATATTTTTAAATAAAGTACTAGTAGGTAACATGAAATCTTGGGGATATACAGTATGGTTCTTGAAACTGGCAACAGAGAGAACATAGAACTACAGTACGGGCGCATTAGCGTCAAACCAGCCTTGACTTAAAAGCTATAGAAGAAGACTTACAGAACAGTACGGTGATGAGACTCTGGTAGTTATCCTGACTTCACTCCAAGACATTTCCACATGTTTGGGCCGTTAAAGGAGTTCCTGGGAGGCAGACGGTCCGATCACGGCTCCGGCGTACTGAGAGAACTTCCTACCTTGATGGTGTCCGAGCTCTAGTGACACACTGGGATAAGAGCATCAGTGTATCAGGGGATTATAGAGAGACATAAAGGGAGGGTTTACTCTCAGTGTTCTGTTGTGTTCTATTATGACTTGAATGCCACACGATTATGAAAACATTACGACTTGGGGATGTAGACATTTGGAAATTTAGAACTTTTAGAACATAAGACAGTGGAATGTAGTACAGCACTTCTGGAAAGATATCAGGTGGTGATGAACATTTTAAGAGATTTATAGCAATTGAAGGATATGGGGTAGTGGACATGTAGGACGTGCTACACTGGAACATACAGCTCAGGGAGCAGAGACCTCTGGAAACATGGACTTTTAGTATGAATGGACGTATGAATGGATGATGTGGCATATCAGGACCTTGGAAAGTTTGGGACATTGGGAATGAAAAAGACAGAGGAGCCCTGAGGAGATTCTGGATTTGGGATTATACTGTAGAATCTCTTGTGGGATTGAGCTTTTAACAATTCAGGTCACAATTCAGAAAATAGAGATCAGTAAACATGGCATTGGGGTTTTAGAAAAATATGGATGTTAAAATGCTAAAAGCTCCAGAAATAAGGTAGTGAGATAGAGCAGGTCAGACCTGCGTGTGTTTCATCTCTACAGTGTTTTTATTAGTATCATTTTGCCTGACTATAAAGGTGTCTGTTTCCCGGACTCCATAAACAAAGGTTATTGGAGGTGGAGCGTCTGATTGGTGCCTGACACCGAAACGAGCGAGGGAGAGCAGGAATGAAAGAATCTCAGCGAGCAGGAGATGATTTGCCTAATGAAGGCTGAAACGGGAGAGCGTGACAGCACTGCTATTTCCCTATTTTGCTAGAAAGCGTGATGAGTCACTTGCTGTCACCTCCTGGCGATCCCGCCCAATTTGGGCTGTCCATCACGACCTGGAAGTGCCTCGACGTTTCATTTGATTGACACGCGTGGGTGCGTGCAGCTTCATAAGATGTGGAGGCGCAGTGTGTGTTTGTGTAATATATCCGTCACTCGACATCGCACTGCATAAAACATCATGCTGTAGCGATTCATGTTCGCGTATTAACAACGTCGTTTTTTACCCCTTTTTATTTCACAAACTGTCCGCGCTCTTTAAAATCAAAGCAGGTCGAGTGTACAATTTGAACCCTAATCACTCTATAGTTCGAAAAATAGGAATAATTGCTGTGTTTGCTGCAAATAAACATCCCACAGATGCCGGTGTTTAAAAATGTATAGGATATACATAATTTATAGCAGAAGCTGATGAAAATAGCGCTGGGCGTGTAGAGACGTGGCTCCTCTGAAGCTCGCTCTGTCATTACCATCGCGCAGGCTACGCAGGAAGGACACGACGCTGATGCTCAGCAATACTTCATTTTACATATCGGCTGAGAAAAAGTGCAGAATGCGGGAAAGAGATAACGCTGTTAGGGCTCTGAGCGCTAACCTGACCACTGGATAGGTTACCGTTACCGTTTCTCATCGCGCGACTGTAGCGAGCGGTTGCCAGGCTGTTGAAGGGTTCCACTGGGATGCATTGTGGCTTTCAGGTGTAGAGCATCCGGCGGTCCTTAGAGCCGCTACCCATCCTAATGTCGAGAGAGGGACCCGACACCACGCGGTGTGTTTTAAGTGTAGGTACACGATGTACCTTTTATCCATTTATAGTTACATTTAATGTTCTGTGAAACGAGTTCTCACTTACATTATAGCTGCTATAAACAGTCATTATCTCCTTTTATTCTCTCGTTTAAAATTAACACGATGAAAAACGCAGTTTGTTAATTAAGCGAGAAACCGTGAAAGAAGATCCTGAAGACAACAAAAATTAAAAAATGCACCTTTGCAGCGTTTCTGATAAAAACTCAGTATCACAACAATGACACGTTTTAGTCACACTGTTAATGCAAATGATTATCCCTGTGAATGAGCTGCTGCTATAGAACTGTACAATATTAATTAGGTTAAGATTAAACCTGCACTTCCGTGTCAGAGCTGCTGTTATAGGGAACTAATCAACACCTTCTGACCCATCAGGCTTCCTCGCTGCTGCTCTCTAAGTGCTAGTGTGCCAGTGTAATCCGCTAGTCCGCGTAATGATCTGGTACCGCGGTGTGCGGTATCATGTCCAGCTTTATCGTTCACACAACGTTGAGTTCCTTACGATGTCTCGTGTTAATCTTTTTTTATTAGTATATTTTAAACACAGTGCTCGCAGGCTGTCATGGCCGAGTATGTACACAGGCTGTCATCTTCACGCCACACTGGCTTTTATAAGCTGTAAAATCCCCAAGATTTGCCCCCCCCCCCCCAAACCCCCCTCCCCCCGATGCGGAGTGGCCGCGTTCGGACTCATTTCCTGTGCTTTATGTCCTGCGGGGTCTGAGCGAGCGTGTCATCCATCAGCTCCTCCTACGGCTAATATAATGACCCGCGGGCTCTAACCTACAGATACAGATGAGCTCCTCTGATCTGGATCAATATGGACTTAGAGCTTCTCCCGGCTCACACTCTCCACTCCTCTATGATAATAAACGCCGTTCCATCAGCTTCAGGGTAATACAGTCGTCCGGCGCAGTAGCTGTCAGGATGAATTTACCTAAGATGATGACGAATTTTTATCAGATTTGTAGGTTTTGAGCCAGAAATGAAAAAAAAAAAATCTAATTCTCTGCCTCATTTTTACCCACCTAACGAAAGCAGTACGTGGCAATTACATACCGATTTTCTTCTATTTAAAAGAAAAAATAACGTTAACAGATTACAGAACACTGATACCGTTGTGTCTTTGCAAATCTTAAAATTACATTCTGGTGTTTGTATCGTACACTATCTGTGAAAATGATAAGAAAGGTATCGCTGCTTAATACAAAATTGGCCATGTGGACAAGTACAGGATGTAATGATTTACAGTATAACTGACAAACTACAGCATTAAAATGGAACAAAATAAATAAGTTAGACTTTAATACGAGGGGGAAAAATCTGTTATGAAACATGACAGTGTAAATCGCACATTAAAGTGAAGACCTGCTGCCATTAAGCTCCAGTTAATTCATTTTTACAATTTGTACAAACAAACAACAAAAAAAAGAGCCTAAAGAGTTTTATCGAATATAAAATAGTTTTATATGACATTAAGACGTCACTCAGCTACATCCTGAACATACAGTGGACTAAACAGGGACCGCTTTGGCTTTGTGTTATACAGTGAACACATGCAGGATAATCAGGGGATTATACAGAGACATAAAGGGAGTGTTTACTCTCAGAACTCTGGTCTGTTATTCTGTGCAATCAAAAGTCCCGCCTTGACTCGAACGCCCCTCATAATAAACCTAAAACATAAATGCAAATGCATGAACTTTATACAACACTTAGTCAGTAAAGGGAGACTCTGTGAAACTGGACAAGGATTCATATTCATCAAACAAACACCCGCCCCTTAGTGCTCCTTCACAAGCTCCGCCCATAATTAATTAATTAATTAATCTCATAATGTTTGCATCAGTAGAGATAATTCCACTGCGCTAGCGCTCAGGTCTTCACAAGAGGACTGAGAAGCTACAGTAGCATGACAGGACATGACAGGATGAGGTAAAAAGATGAAAAATGAAACAAGTTCACATACTGTAATATCAGACCTCACTAGACCTCATACTACAGCTTCCGTCCGTCCATCCAGGGATCTCTGTAGGCCACCTAGTGACTGCGCTCCAGGGTGAACATTGTGCGTTTACTCCCACTGTTGGCGCTTCCTGGCTACACCCACATGCGCATTCACACACTGCAGTCAATTTGGGACTGTCACTTGGTCTAATCCGCATGTCTTTGGGCTGCGGGAGGAAACAGAAATACACGGAGGAAACCCACCGAGCACAGGGAGAATTAATTACTTTAATGTTAATTACTTTTCAACATTTTTTCAGCCCAAGAATCTCAGGTGGGTTGAAAACTGCCCAATCTGGC
Source organism: Clarias macrocephalus (assembly GCA_011419295.1). Lineage (NCBI taxonomy): Eukaryota > Metazoa > Chordata > Actinopteri > Siluriformes > Clariidae > Clarias > Clarias macrocephalus. Next base: position 62,283 of record JAAGKR010003629.1, read on the forward strand.
AACACTGGACACTGTAATTAGTAAGTCATGTATTAGATACTTTAAAAAATGTTAAAGCTAAAATGTAAGTCCTGCATTGTAAGACTGCGTTACTGTTCTCACCTCTCAGGTCTAAAGGTGGAAGGAAAGAGAATTTATACTGATTATTATTAAAGTTTAAATGAGATTTTTTTCCTTTGTTGTTGTTGTTGTTGTTGCTCTAAAAATCTTTGTAAAAATGATGGTTTAAAGCAGGATTTACGGATGTGATGAACTATTGTGTGAGAGACTTTGGCTAACGTTAGCTTAGACTTTGGGTTGAAGTTCTCCTGAGCCTGAGCAGCGTCTCTCTCTTCTCTCTCGTCTCTCTCTTGTCTCTCTCTCGTCTCTCTCTCGTCTCTCTCTCGTCTCTCTCTCGTCTCTCGTCTCTCTCTTGTCTCTCTCTGGTCTCTCGTCTCTCTCTCGTCTCTCTCTGGTCTCTCGTCTCTCTCTCGTCTCTCTCTGGTCTCTCGTCTCTCTCTCGTCTCTCTCTGGTCTCTCGTCTCTCTCTTGTCTCTCTCTGGTCTCTCGTCTCTCTCTGGTCTCTCTCTGGTCTCTCATCTCTCTCTCGTCTCTCTCTCGTCTCTCTCTCGTCCTCTCCTGGCTCCCGGGTCTCTGAGATGAAAGCCGGGGCGGTCGATGGAGAGGTCAGGTGGCTCGCGGACGCTGGGGGTCTCTGTGTTTGATGTCACACTGCCGCGTTTCATGTGTGACAGAACGAGAAGGTTGCAGTGTAAATTCCTGGACTGATCTCTCCGTGTCTCTCTATTCGTCCTTTTTTTTTTTATCCGGCGGATGTGAGAGAAGTCTGTGTGTATGATAAGGGACGTTGGAGGTGTAAAGGTTATTCCCACTGGTGGTGAAGGAGCAGTGCTCTCATTAAATCTTCCTCGACCCTCGTCTCGTCTTCCTGCTCCAAATGTCATTTTCAAAAATGAGTCTGTCTCCTGAGACGGGTTTTTCCCGCTGTATTTCTGTAAACTCTTTGTAGCCATTTTCTCTCATACACCCCATCTTCATTGTCTTTTTTTGTTTTGTTTTGTTTGGCTCTTTTAGAAAAATACTGAAAAATCTTTACAAAAGCCTTAATATCGGTTCTTTAACAAAAAAACATCTGTAGCTCCGTGGAAATGCTAGAAAGTCAGGATGAAGCACACAGAAGTTCAGGGGCGTGTCAGGGCCCGGACCTGCAGCCACGGCGTGATCGCTGATGCTAAGACTTTTAATAATAAAGTGGAAAATAAAGAGAAATGAGAACCGGAAGAGAATAATCACAGAAATCCAAACAAAACTGCAACAAAAAACAAAACGAACAGAACAGAACAGAACAGGAAACTGCTGGGTGACGGACAGGAAGTAAACAGATTCAGTACAACTGAAGCTACTGAAGGCTTTAAATAGACAAAACCACACGGGGTTCGGGGGGGGGGGCAGCTGGTACAATGTGCCCGAGGTACTGTGACAAGGTTTACTATTATTAAGTCCTATCATAAACACACACACACACACACACACACACACACACACACACACACACACACACACACAAGGGTGGAGCGCCCTCCAGGGGTGATCCCTGACGAGGTGGAGCAAACAATATAATACTGATCAGTGATTGGGTGGTGGGTTCAGTCTTGGTCAGTGATTGGCTGCTGGGAACAATAGTGTCCAATTAGATGTTCAGAACAGGATGAATCTGTGATGAGTTGTTTAGCTCAGGAGTGGTCAGGGGGACCAACTCAGTGGTTGAGGCGTTGATCTACTGATCAGAAGGTCTTAGGTTCAAACCCCAGCACCATAAAGTTGCCGCTGTTGGGCCCTAAGCGAGGCCCTTGACCCTCAGTTGCTCAGGTATGTAATGAGAGAAAACTGTAAGTTGCTCTGGATCAGGGTGATTATCAAATGCCGTAAACGATCAATTATACTGAACAGCCAATATAAGTTGTTTAGAGCAGAAGTGATCAGCTGTTAGTTCTGGAGAGTCGCGTGAATCAGCGCCTACACGACACGGGTCTGACCTGACCTGACCTGACCTGACCTG
>JAAGKR010003629.1:66841-71836 GCA_011419295.1 Clarias macrocephalus
TCAAAGCAACATTTATTTATGTTCCCCGTCCCCGTTCCTCCTTGATCCGCTTGTACTGCTGACGCTTGGTCTTTCTTTCTATTCCCCCGCGGCCAATACCCTGATTTCCTCACCGGGACTGGAGCACAGGTCCTGGTGGTTGTAGTGCTGAACGTTACCACTGAGGCTGGTACTGTAATGCACATGTGTCAAAATAAAAACAACTAAACATCTGCAATGTAGCAAACCGTTAAATCAGGAAGCTACTGATCCGCTAAAGGGACTCAAAATACATTAAAATTTAAATCTGTCCGAGAGCTAAAGCTTGGTGGGAACTGGGTCATGCACCAGGACAATGATCTGAAACACGGCAGGAACTCTACAACACCTACAGTAGAGTCGAGCCGGTTCGGTCGCTTGTATGCCAAAAATATTTAAGTTTCTTGCCAAGTTTTACTTCTTAAGGTGAAAATTCGCGAGGCTGCTCTCATACTGTATTATTTATGATTTTACATGAAAACACACAGAATTAAAAGAGGGGGTACTAACTTTTAAACGACTGTATGATTGGTTAGAAATCTCGAGCACAACGTCGGTGTGGTTTTATCAGAGTAAAGCTCAATATTAGCTCAATATTCGTTTTTTTTGCTCATTATTGAATCTCAGTGTCAGTTAAATCCAGGTTTATGTATAATGAAGTGATTTATAAATATATTGAAATAATAAAAAATTTAAATGATGGCAAAAGTGTTGGCACGCTTGTGTGAGGTTAAAAGAAATCCCGCCTTCTGCTTTAAATTGAGTGGAGTAATTCAGTCTGGTCTGTAATTGTTTAGAGCATGAAGGTGGGATGAAGGGCGTTTGAAGGTGAATCACTCTGGGTTTTAGCGAGACCTCGCAATGAAGGGAAACTGCGAGCATCGAGCGTATGAGCGTCTTAACGCCCGAGATCCGACCTGCAAAACCAGACATTCTGCATTTCGGCTGTTGTGCAAGCGGATCTCACGTCTGCCACTTACCGTCTGCTCGCACAACATCCGAAATGCAGAAGTAAACGTCCGAGGTGTTTTGCGGATCGGATCTCATGCTGTGATTCCGAGTTAATCTCGTGTTGTATTCAGGTGTTTGTTGCACCGTTGCTTGGGGGGATCCGTCACACAGTCGGACCTTCGTCACGCGAGCGGCTTTGTTGCTTGTAAAAGCTGAGATACCTGATCTTAAACTTTGGAAAAGTTCTCTCCTGGATCTGATTTCTGATGGATCTCCGCGTGTAAAACATCTACACACGGCTTTATGTAGCGCGGATTAATAAGAGCCGGCCGGGGTCAGCGTTACACTCAGAGTGTTTGTAGTTATTCGATGTGATATAAAACACTTTACTCTGAGCACACCAGTCGGATTGTCTGCTATAAAAGACAGACGATAAAATCCTCATGAGGTTTGAAGAATAAAAGCAGCTGCGAGCCGGGAGGAAGCGCTGGTGAAAGCCTACACAAAGAGACCGTGTGACTCAGTCTGAAGACACGAACGTAATGCGGTTGCGAGGAGAACAAAGAACAAAAGAAAGCGTCAGTTCGTCTTTGAGATAACGCGCTCGCGACGGTAGATTGGACCCGGCGTTGGTTATTGCAGTGAGTTAAATCAGGTGTGTTGGGGAGAGAGAAGATACTGGAAATGGAAAATGATTAAAGGCACTTCAGGATCAGGATTTAGAAAAAATTAAGTCCGGATCGAGTCATGAATTAAAGCTGGATTTGTACATTTCAGTGAAAAAAAGCTTTTACATTTGTTGTTTCCTGACAATCTGGGTTCCCAATAAAGCTCTTTAAGATTGACTGTAAAACTTATTCAAATAAAACGAAACATGAAACTGGAGGGTTTTGCTCAAGGACCTGATCGACATAGATGATGGTGCTGGGATTTGAACATGGGACCTTCTTAGTAGGAACTTTACCGGCTTGGCCACCACGTCTGGCTGGTCGGGACGAACTGAAGTCTTTCAGTGGAAGGGATTACTGTAGGTGTTCAAGTCCCAGTATATCCATGTGGTCATGAGACCAACTAACCAGGGAAGCGTTATTTCGTTCAACATTCAGATTTCCCAGTATTTTGCTATACCAATGTCTAAACGGTGTTTACTGTACATTTTACAACAGCGTTTTATATTAATAAATAAAAATTCCAATTGACAAAAAAATACAAAACCGATCATACTTTTAATAGCACCTCATTGTTCATTTATGTTCCATTTATGCCACATTTATGATAATTAGGCACAAAACGGCTCTGTCACGAAGACTGGAAAACATCTCTAACAAAGGGCTGAGACTGGAGACTCCTTCCGTACAAATGGGTACTTTAAAGGGCGTGTATTTTTTTGCAAACAAAAAAACGTTTAGTTTGAGTGTACAAATCACCCCCCACCCCCCCCCCCCCCCCCCATATTTCTACTGGTCAACTATTGAGTTTGAAGAAGGCAATTAAAATCCCCCCTAATGTGACCTCATAGAAGAAAAGCCACTCCCCCAAATTGTTGCTCAGTTCTGCTTTTCTTTGGAGGGGCATGGCTCAATGGTAGCTTGGTGCCAGCACTTTAACCCCTGAACTACCCCTGGACACTGACGAGTGTTCACACTTCAGAGGAGCTCTGTGACCTCGGGAACCTTTAACTTCACTAAACCTCACCATAGAATCTGTTCATGTGGAGCATGTTGGTGTGTTAGAACAAGCGCTTGAACCTTGCGAAACCTGTGCGACTCTATATGTTATAGAAAATTAATCAACACCTTCTGACCAACCAGAATCCAGAATTCAATAATAAGTTGTGGTGTAAAAAACAAAAAACAAACAAAAATCCTGTGACAACTTGGACAACTGTGTCAGCTGTGGAACTCCTGGTGATGGAATGAGTTTGGTCTTCGGTGTTGGATGATAAATAAAATCCTCCCTCCAATAAAGCATGTTGTCGAGCGCTCAGTGTGTGTGTGTGTGTGTGTGTGTGTGTGTGTGTGTGTATGTGTGTGTGTGTGTGTGTGTGTGTGCTGTCATGAACACTCACACAGGCGATGAGAAATCCCCACACAACCCTCTTCTGTCTTGAGCAGTAGGATGTAAAAGTATCCAAACGAACACACCGCCTCCTTGTGCCCTGCCCACACTTTTATATTTGTATACAAAAACACACACACATACACGCGCGTGGTTGAAGTGGGAGCCCGAGTTGCCATGGAGACGGCTCGGCCCACATTGTCGGGGGGTTCGGTGGGCTGAGTCGAGCTCGCGTTCACCCCTACTCCCACGATGCAATCTGCTGTGTGGTTGTGTGTGTGTGTGTGTGTGTGTGTGTGTGTGTGTGTGTGTGTGTGTGTGTGTGTGTGCGTGTGCGTATGTGTGTGTTATGATGCGTGGGCTGGAAGACCCAGTGTGAGATTATGGGATGTTTTGATGAGTCCTCTCTGACCACTTGTTTATGCGTGTTAGCTTTGGTGAGCTTGTGTGTGTGTGTGTGTGTGTGTGTGTGTGTGTGTGTGTGTGTGTGTGTGTGTGTGGCCAACAGCCGGCCCTATTGCACTCACATGCACTTTAATGCTTTTTGTTATTTTTTATTCTGTACTATAGTTTATTTACCTGCGAGCTGGACGTTACTGTTGTGTACGTTGTGTTTTTTCTTTATGAGCTCCGAACTCATTAACTACCGACTTAATCAGTGTCTCAAACAGAAGAAAGTCTGAGGATCACAGCAGGGTTTACACCGATCATACAGAGCATTAACACCACCATCAGATAACATGAATGACCAGTTATACCCCAGTAGACTGGCGACAGGATCATGGACACCCGGGGCTCACCCATGTCCACGCTGACCAAAGTGCAGCCGGTCCGATCCCACAGAAAGACCAAACAAAAAAAAACACAGCCCACTGCACACGGGGCCCAGCAGGCAATGAGCCCAAGGCCCCAGACCCGGCCTCCAAACTTCACAAATCCCAATTCATTCAAGCCTCATGAGACAAACAGGTTTGATCCATTCAGAGCCCCAAAGAATCCGCTGCCAGTGTCCTGGTGTCAGACACCACAGCACCCCCTAGAGGCCTTGTGGAGCCCCTCCCCCCTACCCCTCGGTGGGCACAAGGGGAACCTAAAACCTAGCTGGTTGTAATGTTATGGCTGATTGGTGTATTGTGTATGTTGCTTGGGGGAAGATGTGTCATTTCACAGTACATTCTGTAACTTTCTATGTTTTTACCAGTGAGACTTTTGTTTTGTTGTATTTCTTATTTGCCACAAAGATACAATAATCACCTGTCCAAAAACAAGAAAAAATGAACAGACGTATATAAACAGTTAAATGGTACATTAACAGTCTAATGCTACATATTAGAAAATGTAAAATAAACTAATAAATTAGTTAAACTGGTGTTAGGCATCAGTGCGTAAAAATTAGTCCTGACTTCATGTGCAGCTAAATAACTAAAAAAATTTGTCATTAATCTGAGTAGAGTTAATTAAGCCACATCACATGAAACGAAGTGTGATGTCGCTTTTATACAACACTTCCACAAGCACCATTTATTATCAACAGATTATGATTTGTTTATTTAATTTGAGCAGTTATTTAGCTCCGCCCACACATATCCTTCAACGCCTGGTGGAACTAACTAACCGCGACTGTTGACAGTTAGCGAGCGACGGTTAGTGTAATGAGCAGGAGGTGAGAGTGGTGTTAAACTCTGAGCGGTTCTCTGTAGGTGCTCCAGGTGAGGAGAATAAACCATGGAGGAGGAGGACAGTCCTGAGAAACTCACCAGATTTACTGCAGATTTACAATTTAGAATATCAGCTCCGTTAACTTCAGGGTTCTGGGGTCGAATCCCAAATAGTGTTAAATGTAAAGCTAGTGCACTATGTAGGGTGTACACTCCCTTGTTCCACACTCCAGTAGTGCCCTTGATCAGGGGTTAGAGAGGGGTTTGGGATTCAGCCTCGTGTTAGATGCTAGTTATCTTTGTAGCTAAG